>SSNR01000324.1:298512-351151 GCA_006937965.1 Callopanchax toddi
GTGATGGTTGATTTTGTTGAAAAGTAAATAATGATTCTATGCTGTGCTAGGCTAAAAGTCTGCTAATATCGAAGTTGTACACGTTTCCTATATGAAAACAAAGCTGTCAGCGGCCGTCAGCTGACTGAAAACATAAATAGAGGTGTTTTAAGCTCTATGGCTAGGCCTGTTGCATTCCCAAAAGAAAAAAAAAACTGAAGGTGTTCAGTTTACCTTGATAAATGGAGGACGTCGCTCTTCTGTCGCTGTCATGAGGAATTGTTCCATTTTAGTGACTTGAAAATAAAAATAAACAATTTTGATGCAACACTTTCACAGCCCCCACTACGAGTGGGTCACAGAACAATCAGAAACATGACGAGACTCGTGAAGTAAACAAAAGCGTCTCGGACCCGGCTCTCTTTCCGCTGCCGAGCATTGTGGGAAACGTAGTTTGTTATGTTTGGCGTAACAGAGCAAAAAAGTAATAATCACGGCTTAATAGTGACAAATAAATCAAAACGGTTGCCTCGAGCAGTTAAATAAAGCATGCCCATGTGTATATATATATCAAAGGTGGTGCTAAATGTACTGTAAATTAATCGATCCTAATAGATGATGGTATAAACTCGTTTTAGTCCCGTTCAGAAGTCCAGTTTATATAAATGTAAGCATAAACTGCCGCAAAAGTGGGCTACAATCGTCCATGATTAAACGTGGCTCTAAAAATGTCTCACAAAAAACACAAAAAGTTATCCAAACGATGGGCAAATGTGCGTGTTCAGCACAGCGTCAGCGAACATCCCATCTCGTCACAAAAACGCTGCATGGGGATTTGCATTAGAATCAACGGAGACACCGTTTCGTACAAATGGGACGAAAAAGGGCACTTATAGCGTCGGTACTGTACGCAGAAGGCGAGTGACCAAGCGTTTGTTTCCGACGAGTTCGGAGTGAGACTGTGTTGTCAACACAGAAAACCAGGATCTGAGCTGAGTTTCAACAACGCACCAGTGTTCCTGTTCACAGTGTTACCAAAGTGTGCATACAATGAGGATAAACTATTCATTAAGTCAACCTACTTTATTTGCAAATATCTGATAAGTATCACATATCTGTAAAATGAAAAACTAAATAAAGAATGAGGAAATGCAAATAAAGAAAAAAATCTTCTAAGTTTTTATTCTTAAGACACATCGACTGTTGGCCAAGGAGCAATGAACATAACAGTATACTTTTCATAACAACTTTTAAAAAGTTTAACACTGAAGCAGAAGAGAACACTTGAGGGTCACATGTGAATTCAAACCACAGTGTCTGATGTAAGAGAATGAAACAGCTATGAAAAAATACCTGCAAGACTCCAGGTCCTCCATGAAATATCACAGCTCTGCAGTAACATCACACACTGCATATTCCCCTCACAAAACATCAAATGCAGCTTTCCAAACCACCTCTGACTCACCCAACAGGTCAAATCTAAATAGACGACTCTTTAAAAGCAGTGCTTCGGTTTTCCTAAATTAAAGCCGCATTCTGGAGGATTTCATCAAGAGAGCAGTTTTTGAATCTAGCGTCCAAAGGCTCCTCCTCAAAACATCTCGACACGCGCGTCCGGTCGCGTGTGCGCGCGTGCACACGGCGCATATACGTTGCGGGCATGAACTGTACAGCTCAGTGTGTAGGGTTTAATCACTCACAGTTCACAACTCTTATTCCAACAACACTACGAGGGTCTGATGAGCCCTCTCTGTCCATGCTGCTTCTGATATTAGCTCTGTTAGCAGAGAGCTGCTGCTGGACTCTGAAGCTGAACTTGACTCGGCCCTGGATGAACTTTCTGACCAAAATAAACGCGTAATCCTGTCAAGCCTTGCCATTCTGTGAGGTGAAAGGTTTAAAAATAAAAATAAATCCATCTTTAGCTGGAGAATGGGTAGGTTTTTAGTAGAAATGAGCCATGAGGCTGAGACGCAGAGAAACACACGGAGCGTCCTGTACAAGAGCGCTCCCTACTGGTACAGGTTTGGTCGATGCGCGTGCATGTTCAGAGAATACAGACATTTGAATTTCATTGGCTGAAAAATGTCGGCGGCAAGAAATAATGGAAAGGGGTCTCTAGGAGGAAGGAGGGTCTTCATCAGAATGACAGATGTTGTGGAACTCAACCCATAGATCATAGTTTAGACCTGAAATATCATTTAGAACATTTAGAAAACTTTGATACTGAGAAAAATAATCCAGAGAGCCGCTTTAAGCCAACTACCTAAAAGGACATTGTTCTGATATGAACAAAGTTTTGGATTGAAAAACTCGTAGTGTTCTACTTGCTGTTGCTGTGCCAATATTTGGTAAAATAGAGAGACCAAAAGTTAATGCAAAAAACACATTGTGGTACAAGTGAGGAAAGAGAAAGCTTAAGTTGAACCTTCAGGGTAAAAGCATATCATAAGTTTTTTCCAGGGGTTAACATCTGGCTGCTGAAGGAATAAGGATAAGGAAAGGTGAGGATGAGGTGCAAGTGGAACAGAAGGAGGAAAGCAACTAATCCCTTAAACTTTCTCCTGAAGGAAGCACTTTTAAAATTCCAAACCCAAATGCCCCTGCGGAGGGACTGTTATCAGCTGATTCTTTCTTCTGCCCCCTGTCCTTGTTTTCCTGGTCTCCCTCCCTCTGTCCGATGCATCTGCCAAAAGTGATAAGGCTGATAAATGTTACCTTTACAGGGCTATTAAAAACAACCCCCCCATAGTTTAGAAATGATTATCGCCCTGGGCCTACAGTTCCAGGTTAGCTGATAGCTCACCTCCATCTGCCCATATCTGGGGGACTCTTTGAGGCTTAGGGCCAGCTGGGTGGTTGAAGATTATATGTGCTTCTTAAAACGTTCAAATCCTGGGGGGAAGTGGGAAATGTGGACAGGAGGTGAGAGGAAAAGGGGTGGAAGAAATTAAAAGAGCAGGAGTCCAGACATCCACAATGCTGTGGTGGACGATAAGGGATTCAGTGACAGCTCATCCGGCCTCTATCTGGGGTCTGAGCTGACTTTATTTGGGACATATTGTCAGGTAAAGGGCAACTGACGTCATTCTTAAAGTCAGGCGGGGTGATCTCTTTCAGCCTTTTCTGCATTGTTTGAGGATGGATCCATAATTGCATATGAAGTGAACATCAACACCTCAAGCGCCGGTTTTCATGGAGCAGAGAAGACCATCATTGTCTCATTTTCAAACATCTTAGAATTATTTACAGTAGATATTTGTTAGCTGAGACAGCTACAGTATCCAGCCTCCAGTGACAATGCTTCTTGCCAGCCAGCACCGTCTGCCAAATCCTCTCAAGCATCACGTCTGCTCTGCAGAGATATCACCACCAACAGCAACTACCGCCGACTTCCTCCCATAACCTGCTCTTCACTTATCTATCTGCGGCTGACTGATGATCTGCTTTACCCCTCCTCCTCCTTCCCTTTGGGGACACATCATTTCTTGGAACTCAATCTGGGTCAAATTTTGATCATCTCTTCCAATAATTTAAAATGCATAATATGAAACGATGATCTCAGTAGATTCAAGGAACAAATTAATTTTAGCAACCGAGAAAAAAAATCCTCACAAACGGATATAAAAATGAATTAAAAAAAAAGAAATACATATCACCCACCACCTTTCATGTTTTAAGATCTTATTTTGAGAAATGATGGAGCTGTTTTGAAAAGAGAAAGGAAAGGGGAAGTGATTTTGGCCACATACATATACACCACAGTGGGATTTGTTCTCTGCATTTGACCCATCCCTGAGGGGCAGAAGACAGCCAGTTTCAGGCAGTTGGGGGTTCAGTATCTTGCCATAGGACCCTGATCTACCAATTAGTAGACAACAGCTCTCCCCATTAGCCACAATCACCCAGATTAGTTCACATAGATGTTGTGACTTCCTGTAATTATCACATGACACGTTTATTGGGGATGACTCTGAATTAAAGGGATACTCCACCGATAAGTTATTTTTTGTCTATTGCCATATTCCTCAGAGTTAGATAAGTGGGCAAAAACAATTTGTAAACAGTGTAAAACGCTGTAAGTCAGGGGTGCCCAAACTTTTTCCCTCAGAGGGCCAAAATGAAAATCTATCAGAGAGCCGCGGGCCGAATGTAGTATTTACGCAAAATACAAATACTAATGATGAAGTATAGAACACTACTTTTATTGATTTTGCAGTTATTTAACCATCCTTTCTGTTTAAAGAACATGAATCAAAATATAACATATAAGTCACATATAGGCATTTAGAACAAACTCTTTATTTGTAATCATACGTAGTGCAAGCAGCTCCCTGGTCTTTTTCTTTCGGGCGTCACCTTTGCATTGTGAAAATCCTGCGTGCTTTGTCTCATAGTGATGACGAATATTATACTCCTTGAGTACAGCAACGGACTGGTTACAAATAAGGCAGAACGCTTTACCATTAATATCTGTAAAAAAATAGTCTTCCTCCAGCACTTTTTAAAATGTCTTTTGTCTGTGTGCCACTGACGACGACGCTCCATGTTGATGATAGCTGCTTAGGCTAGTAGCCAGAGGGGTACCCGCAAGCTTTGATCCGGTCTGATCCAGCAGCAAAGGCTCATGGGGGATACAATCATTGACAAAATATAACTATTTGTGGTTTTATAAAGTGTGCAAATGTACATGTGTGCATAAATCTACTCAAAATGTCCCTTGTAGTTACTTGTATTTCAATTTTGATTTTAAATTGTGACATTTCTAAAACTTTGTTGGCACCATGAGTGAGGGCTATATGCAGCCCAATGTAGAGTCATTGGGCCTGTTCACGTAATGCTGAACTGGCTGAGGGAAACAGTGGGTTTCTGGATTACTGGTGAATGTTCACCCAGCATCCAGGGTACCCCACAGAGGGCCAGGAGGGCCAAATTAAATAATTGGCGGGCCAACTTTGGCCCGCGGGCCCCACTTTGGGCACCCCTGCTGTAAGTGAATGGTACCAACTAGCATGCTATTAGGTACCATTCACTTACAGTGTTTTACGTTAAGCTAATGCTAAAGGGAGGCGAATATCTGCCTGCCAGATAAGGAAAACAGCTGGGCTGTTTACAAATTGTTTTTGCCCACTTATCTAACTCTGAGGAATATGGTAATAGACAAAAAATAACTTACCGGTGGAGTATCCCTTTAATACCACCTCAAATTTCAGCTAAAGATCTGTAAGTCCACTTGAGTTGTAGCCATTTTTGTGAGTCAGTTGATCATGATGGCCATTCTGAAATGGGATGGCTTCAAAAGGTATTTAATATGGAATGTATATCCATTACATATTTTTTGAGAAATGTATTCAAATCCATTCAGCAGATGATGGCACATGAATTGTCATTTTTAGCTCGATATCTGTATACATAGATTTTTGACTGAGTTGTAGCCATATTTGTGTTTTCTCGTGGCGGTTGGCATGGTGGCCATCTTGATTTGTTCTGCCTCCTAGATGATCGGTTATAGATGAACATCCAATAAATACATTGGAGGATTTCATTAAAATTACTCCACTTGTTCACCAGCAATTCTAACAGACATACAAAGAAACACAAAGCATTTTCCCCAATAGGTGGGTAATGGTAAGCTGCTCTGTAGGATATTTCTACCAGAGTGAACTTAGAGCAGAAAACAGTCTAATTGAGAGCATGTGGTGATGGTGATTAACATTCATTTATTACACCAATAGACGTTTCGTTCTAACTGACCTTTGGCCTTTTACTGCATAATTACTAAGAGTGTAACTTTCACCAGACAACCTGTGGGGTCACTGACCCTGCAAACTACATGAGGAATTAAACAGCTGGTAATGCAGAGCTTAAAACAACCTAGTGACGAATTATTAGCCAACAAAAACCTGCTAATTCATTTTTAATGTAAACCTGGACGACAAGTCATGTAGGGACCAGTAATAATGTGGTTAATGAGTCCAACCGGGAGACATAAAGGTGATTAAAATTAAAACCAGCTGTGTTTTGTCTCAGAGCTTTTGCTCTCACACAGTTTGTCAAAAAGTCAGAGTCCAAATCACTTGTTATTTAGACATTTTTAAGACAAAATACATCCTCCTTTGGGGACAATTTACTTAACTTTCCTTTATCCTTTAAGAGACATAAGTAGACAAATGTTTTACACTCGGGTCTCCAAACAGAGAATGTATAAATGAAGTTTGTCTGGATAGATGAGACCAAGCTTCCAGTCTGAGAACATTTGTCACTAAAAATGTCGGCTGCTGTTTCCTCTGACTTTGCTGCATTCACTAAGTTGCTATCCTACACAATAACGTAACACAGCACCTTTGACTTGAGTAGCTCTTTCAACCAGGGCTTCCAGCCAGCAGTTCACCAGAGGTGATTGGAACTGCTCAGCCATGCAGTCGAGAGCCTGCCGAGAGCTTTTCACACTAGTGTTTAATGAGCTATGTTCAGGTCCACTCCACATTCATCCCAGTCCATTATTGGCTCCAAAAAGCTTTTAAAATGTCATTTGAGCACTCAGTCTACTTAACCAATAGCCTATTCATGAGAGCGCCAACACTCCTTCTCAAACAGAGCCATTTAATTTGTGATTTCCGACTAAATAGTGAAAAATTAAGACAATCTTGGCCTAATAAATTTCACACACCGACTTCATCTCTAATATTGGCATCAATCTGCTTCGAGAGGAATGTGCCGCCTTGTTTGATCTGTGCCGCTAACCATTTCCATATATCTGGTGATGAATTCAGCCTCCATCATCTCGTTCCGTAGCCCATTTAAAGCTGAACATTATTTTATTGAGAACAAACATGAAGCATGCTCTCAGGATTAATTGAAGGCCTCATAGGTGTTTTAAAGCATCCGCTCTCCTGTGTCTGAGCCCCCAGGAGTGTTGTTTTTTCTGTAGCGGTGTTATGAGGAAATTTCTAGTAATGAAAAAAAAAAGAAAAATGTGTGAACCTAGCCTGTAGTCTAGTGCTGGATCCCTGGGGAGATGAGAACATCTTATGAGTGAGGCCTTTCAATAATGGATTTCACTATTAAACATTTCCTGCACATGTCTGCTGGGTTTCCTTAACAACTGATTGAACTTCCGCTGTTTTCATCCAGAAAAAACTGCTGCCACCACCATTCAAGTGATCCTTTCTTTTCCTGCCTCATAATAAGGGCTTATTGGCAAATGTATCTTTGCCCTGATGGCGAACGCCTTGAATACGCAGAGTCCATCATCAATTAAACGCCAGCATAGCACAGAATGGCTCTGTAGCCAAGAGCTGATGCTTTCCTTGATATAATTATTTCATTTTGAGGAACAAATGCAATCAGATTAGGAAGAGAGTTTTCATGAAAATGGGAGAAATCAATTGCTTGGCTAAATGTTGGCTCTGAATCAGTCAGCTCATTTTCCATGGACATGACATTAAACCTCATGTTTTCTAAGCAGAGCCAGGTAGTCAAACAAAAACAGACAAATTAACATAAAAAGAGGCACACAGAGCTGAAACATAACAGGAGTGACATCATGACCCTTATTTATATGGTTATTTTAAAGTTAGGAAAACCAAGTCTTCTAGTTTGTTCCAACTTTTTTTCCTAGTGATAGACATAATGTGTCATCTGCAAACAGAATGTAGTTAAGATTATTGGTTACTTTACCAATATCATTTATGTCAAGAGTAAATAATTTAAACCCTAACACTGTAGTTGGTTTAACACTTTGAATTTCAGTAAATTGTTTGCTTCCTGGTTAAAAAAACACATTTTTAACCAAAATCCTGGTATATCCATCCATCTTCTGTAGACGCTCAATCCTCCACAGAGGGTCGCGGGGGAGCTGGTGCCTATCTCCAGTGGTCAAGGGGCGAGAGGCGGGGGACACCCTGGATGGGTCAAAATCCTGGTATAACATATTTATATTATTTTGTTAGCAGGATATTATTATCTATTTTTTAGTCCTTTTTACAATCTGAGTAAATTCACATTGCATTTTTTTTAATTATCAGTTGCTTTAAATGTTTCCTCTACGTTTATTGTAGATGTTTATTTAAGTGATACAGTATATGGCAGGTTACTGGGACCGGTTCTACGAGGACACTAGGAGGAGAGAAGTAGTAAATGTGGCTTTTGGAAATGACAAGGGATAAATAGGTATAAATGAGCAAAGTTTACTGATGTGGAGATAGTTAGAGTAACGGGGGGATGGGGGATTCATGAATTCATTCATTAATGAATTAATGATTCACAGAGGCAAATTCTGGGTAATGTGAAACTTCACTTACTTGGCAATAAAAACAATTCTGATTCTGATTCTGGAGCCACAGAGCTGAGGTAGTCAGGTTTCCATCTCCTGTTTAAGCTCCTCCTGATGAGACGTCACGAGATGAACCACAGCTGTGGATCCTACACCTGCCCGTCACAACCTGGAGAGAAAACCTGCAGCTTTGGATATGACAGTACCACCCCCCACCCCTCCCAATGGACACCACCCAGTGAATGACCTGAAACAAAGGCATGAAATCAATAAAAACATGTCAGAAACAGTAATTACCAGCGCCACAGTACTTTGCAGCACTATGGAAGTGACCATGTTACGGTTACTTTGGATCATTATGTCTGTCATCAGCCTTCCTCTGCAGTTTGGTTAGCTATCACTCAGTGCGTTTACATGCACATCTAAGTCGAGCTAGATCGGTCTAGGTCGATCTTATGTTAATAAATTGGGAGCCTTTATCCTAGTTTACACGTCTGTTAGAAAACCGAACTCTTAAATGAAGTTCGCTCCACTCCGCTACGATAGGGGGCGACATGCGTCCTTTCCTGTCGGTCTTCTGCCGGTTGTTTTCTTAGCGTTTAAAAACTCTTGTTCTAAACGTTTCTATCGGTCACAAATTTGATCGGGCGTCTTCGTGTACCAAGCACTGGCAAGCTGTCCGTTTGTTTTTGCTGCTATCGTCTTTTACTGCTACTGATTTGTTTGTATTCCCACTTCCGCGGTGTCGTCACTCTCGGAGGAGGAGCGCCCAGACAGCATTAGCTCGACTAAGCTGTTTACATGGAGGAGGAAGTCGAGCTACGACCGCATTATCTGGGTGTTTTAGCTCGATTAGATCCAGTTCGACTTCAGCCCGACTAACGTGTTTACATGCAGTTGAAAAAACCGACTTAAGTCGATTTAAGGCAATAATTCGGTTTTCTAGACTGCATGTAAACGCACTGACTGAGTTATACCTTTTAGAAAAAGGGGATTAATTAGGTGTTTTGCAAAGAATCATTGGTCATATATATATATATATATATATATATATATATATATGTATATATATATAATATATATAAACAGGACAGATATACATATATCCTATATATATATATATATATATATATATATATATATATATATATATATATATATATATATATATCCGTCCTGTTTTTAGCCAGTCAAGCTTGAGTAAAGGCTTTGATTCTTGTAGACTGATCTTAGCTAGTGCATGTGCAAAAGACCTGGACAATTTGTGTTTTGTTTACATTATCTGCTGCTAAAATTTTATTCTGAACAGCAACAACCTAACTTTACATTGGCAAGAAATACCATAATCACCACATTTTCACCCAAGTCATTGTTATTTGTTCTAGTCTTTTCACCAGACCAGGAGCGCAGCACAATGCAGCACTACGCAGGTTATCTGAGCAAGTGCCAACAAGTCCTCATCATGACTTATTTACATTGTTTAGTCTGGCTGCTCCCTGAAGAGGCCAGGCAGGGGCATTGTAGGAGGAGAATTTGGCTCAATGATTCAGAGGCCCAGAACGTGACGGGGGGCTGAAACATGCCAAGGATTTTACATAGTGTTGTCAGAGGTGTTGTTGAGCTGTTTGTGCTGCCCCAAGGGTCAAGCTACAATAGGATCACTACATACAGTGTTACCTCACGGCAGGCTGTGTTACCCTCTACAAGCACAGAGAGGAAGTAACATGTGCAGATCATGAATGTGTTACACTCCCACCTAGGAAGAAAACAAGGACATCAAATGCTTATTCTTTGAGGAAATTTCAGCACATGAACAGTTGATAGAACTTCTGTAAATCACAAATTTCTAATATTTGTTCGTAAAAACCCAACTCTATGAAGAAGTATGGCTTTTTTTATTTGGCAAACATTTTCACTGCCAACTTTGAAATGTTGCAGCACTCATTTCAGAGCAATGCATCAGTTGTGCATATGTTCTGTGGACTGAGTGTGCCACTTCAGATGACTGATGCACAGGCAGCAAGAGTCTGAAACAATAAAGAAATGAGAAATACAAACCTCCCCGTATCTTAAACTCTGCTGATGAAGAGCACATTTTTACTGAAACTGATTTTGGGAAGTGGAACTGACATCAAAAGTGAATACTTCAGGAAGGAGGACTTATGCATTTAGGGATTTCAAAGTCCTATATGTCTTCTGAATGCATCCGTCTGATCAGCATCCAAAAAACTGGATTTCATTAGGGATGACTGAAATAATTTAGCCTGGGCTGGTTGCTTTTGTTTGCACAGACGCGACTCAACAGCTTCTCATAAAGTAAAACCAGAAGCTTCTGCATGCTGTGTTTAATGGATTAAAACAAAAGGAAAAAGCTTGTCTCTTTACTTCTGTTTGCTGAAATGCTGCATACCAGTTTGTACAACAATGCTATACTTTGTAATAGTAAACAGATTGAACACTAATACACTTTTTGTGTGTGAAAATGCCTTAAACTGGAGCTTTTAATGTTGCTTTTATTGTGTGTGTTTATTGTAAGCCATGTCAGTGAGACTATTTCTTTACGGGAAAATATGATCTGAATTAAATTAAACTGAAATGCTTTGTTTCACAGGTCTACCACTGTTCTGCTAGAAACGTTTGATATTCTATTCATAAAGAAGCAACTTGAGCAGATCCTTCCAGGCACAGAACTATTCAGATCATATTTCCTAATTATCCTGACATACTCCAGACTACACAGCGCTAACCAGCAGCTGACTCTTTGGGGATGAAGGAGGAGGGAAACGATCGTGGTGGGTAACGCTCATCTTCCAAACCAAAGGTTTACTTTCAGGCATCACTGAGCCGTGGTGAGCCAGCCCTCACTGTGAGCAAAAGTGCACCGAATTATAAGTTCACCAGGCTTTGAGAAGCTGCAGCATCACACAGAGCTCAATAGGCTCCCTTTTTGCGTACAGATGGCTGCGGCGAGGCCCCGGTGGAAATAACACTAAATAAAATTTTCTCTCAGGATGTGACAAAAGAAAGTGAGGCTACCTTGCCACCTGCAACGTCTGGCACCTTTCTCTTCTCTGCCAATTAAAGGGCTGAAAAAATGGCCAAGCCTCCAGGCTTGGTTTTGCATAATATCATTTGCATAAAATGAGACCATCTGTTTTGAAACCTTTAATTTTTTGACAGTGACTTTAATGTGTTAATGCTGTGAGTTCTGATTTGTTGTGCCACTGATTTCCTCGGGGGCAAAGCTACTAAAACAGAATCTGAGAGAAACCCGGATTAGAATAAATACAATATAGCCAGTACAGAGTTTGCTTGGAACAGAATTACAGCTTGACACAAATTCCTAATAAGACAGTGACCTGATTACTTTTATGCAAATTATTGTCAATATTGGCTCAGAGCAAATTACATCAAGTCAAGATAATAGTCCTTTTTTTAATTGGCTGCACTAAAATGTCTTCTAAGGAAAGCTTGAGTTCATAGCAAGAATTATATTTTGACAGTATTAGTCACAGTTGTTACTGGATAAAACACCTGCAGCTGCTGGGATATGTGGAAATTGATTTTAAGGTTCAATGTAACAAGCCGGCAATTTGATTATTGATTTAAAACTATCTACTGAATGTACTCTTTCTTTTCTCCAGGTCTTCTTTTCTGGTTCTGTTGGATCTAGTGCTGCTTGAGGGTAAGCTGATGGACAGAATCAACCTAGAACTAACAGACTTCCACCCAGTGATCTTCAAACATTTCAGGTGCTGCAGTCACCCAGAGCTCCTCTGCTCTCTTATAAATGATCCTATCTTCTACTTTGGGTCAGAATTTGAAAGTTTGTTTTTTCTCTTCAAATCAGTAACCTGAGTGTACATTGTCTGAATTGTGTCTTGCTCTTGACATTTGCAACAATAACCACATATCAAAATAACATTTGTAAATATAACACTGTTATGATTGGAAATTCATTCAAAGTTGCAATACATTTGGAATAAATACATTTGAATAAAAAATGTTTTAGATGTCTCCCTGCTTCAACACACCTGACTTAAAAAAACAGGTCTTTAACAAGCTTCTGCAGACCTGGATGGCATGCTGAAGACATAATGACATCATAACCTTCATAAAATAATGGCCTAGGTCACTTCTGACATATATCTTTTTTTAGGGGGCTTAATCAGCTTTTATAATACTGGATTATGTATGCTGGAATTGCTCTGTATTTGATTCAGTTATTTTCCTTTTTTCTGAATAACTTAAAAATATGCCATTATTTTAGGAGTGTGATGATATGTTCCATTCGTACTCAGAAGTTTCAGAGCTCCAAGTTTGCCAAAAAAATCAACACAAGGTCAGAAATTCAACTCAGAAATATTATAGATTCCTGACCAGCCTCAACCTTAAAATTCAATATGGCCACTTCATGCATGAAACGCTGAGACACCTGCAGTAATATATTCAACTTTTTTTAAAAAATCATGTTCATTTCTGTTGGTTTGTGTGTCAGTAATTCAGTCACACACACAGGACTGTCCAACCATTAGTAAACCTTTTAAAACATATATTTTAATGGAATTGTTCCAGACAAATACATCATCATCAGCTTGTTTTGGTAACGACGTTCATCCTGATTGCTGCACACAACAATAACCTGAGGACATTCCCAGACTTAGGAGGTGAACAGAACGTAGCATAATTCAGCCCTTTGAATCAAGGAAACATCTGACACATGTAGAATAGTGAGCCCTGAGGACCTCTGCTCTAAGGAACAAGTCTTTGTACAAAGCTCAAAAAACAACCTCAGTTTGGAGACATAAACCTCGTTTCCACTATCGGAACTTCGAGGTAATTTCTGTGAAGGGGAAAGTGACCGGGACTTTCCTGTGGCTCGGTCCTCTCAGCTGTTGTGTCTCCATTACAGCCCCCACCTTTCCGGAACTTTTGTAAGACGTCAGCATCGACGTCACTGACAGCGTAAAGGCGCAAACAGACAAGGAAGTGGAGAATAATAAATAGATCAACGATGGACAAAGAAAGATGGTTGTGGCGTATTTCTCTGTTTTTATACATCGTGATGGGAGTGCTGAACAGAAGGACGAGTACACTTCATGACGAACTAATCCAACTTCGGAGACACGGTCATTTTGCAAGGTCCAACAACAATACACAGGTAATTTATCTCGGCACGGTCTGCTTTCATCATTTTCCTTCATCCCACAACCAATCAGCACGAGTTAACCATGTTTCCCCCTCCGTGAATTTATCAGGCTGAACCGAGTACCTGCCCCTGATCAGGGACTCCGTTGGTCCCTGAAATGGCCCTGAAGACGGCCCTCTCAAAATTGCCTGCATAATGGAAACAGTCGGTAGTACCTCAAAGTTCCGGTAAAATTACCCCGAAGTTCCGACAATGGAAACGGGCCTATAGAGATTAAATCTGACCAGACTGAGGTTAACCAAATTTTATCTTGCAAAATACTAGTACTTTAAAATAGTTCAAATCTTAAAAATTCATAATGATTCATGCAAACTATTTTTTAAAATAAAATTCTACACTGCTGTCAGCTTTGCATAATATACTAACTCCTGCAGAAATATAATGAAACTGGAAACACACCAAACTGGAAGTACTAAAGACAATTTGTATAGCTAATCACCATGTAGTGCAACATGTCTGGAGGAGGAAATGTTTGAAACATTGTGCCATATGAACTGTAGTAGAAAGCACTTTTCATATGTTAGTTGGGACTGATCTTGCTTCCACTAGCTTGTCAAATTTGGTCAGACATAATTGCTGCATCTTCAAACTTCAGAAGATCTGAACTATCCTTTAAAAATGACAGTTTGTTGGTGTTAATGTCATCTAGTACCTCCATCCGTGGAGTTGCACTCCTCCTGTCACCATGCAATAGAGCACTGATAACCAGATAGCATGTCACTGTGTCACAGGGGATGATGGATTTACAACAAGTGAGAAATTAACTCTGACAAAGCATGAACACTTCCAGAGGGGCTTACGGGAGCTGGTGACCTTTCATCAGACGCCCACAACCATGCATGTCTGTGGATCTGCAGGAACTGTCTAAATGTGTCCTACAGGGATCCTCAACAGATGGAGGACATGGGGGACATCTCTGTCTCTGTATGAGCAGCAGTGGATGTTTTTCCCTCAGTGGTGATTGAAGTCTTTCAACCTATAAATCCAATAATGTATAAACACACACAGTACATCTCCATGTGCTTTTAAAATGCACTGACTGATCTGTCTAACTCCCACTCATGGTAAACATGTTGATGCCCCTGTAGACCCAGAGCACATTTCATTCAGGTCGCTGCCGTAACCGAGCATCCTGCAACAAGTGGCCAGGTTGATTAGAGAACCTCACATAATTAAGAAAAAGGAAATCTAGAATGTAGGCTGGTAAATTGCAGAAGAGTGAGGGACCACCTCATCCTCGAAGCAATCAGGCTGGAGGCCCTCTGGGCGACGATCCATCCATGAAGCTCGTTTGAAGATTTACATTTGCAGCTTTTCTTTATCACAGAGAAGGACTCAAACTAAGCACTCACTCAAGAAGAGGCATCTTATAAAATACCTGGCAGTGGTCTCGCCCACATTTCCAGATTTGTAATTTGTTTTTCTTTATCGTCTATACAGCACCACTTCTCCTAATAGGATTATGGCACCATGCCGCACCACAGTCAGGGAGGAGGATATTTTTTATCTTTTTTCTCCTTATGCCCATACCTTGTGTAATAACACCTTTTGTTTTTCATTGAGCTTATTCAAATTACCTTTGGACACCTCTCTATATTCACACAGCACAAAATTATAATAATTACACATTTACAATTACTATAATTAGGAAATCAGTATTCAAACTCTGAAGTATTGCTGCATCCTGGTGGTGCCATCTATTAGTGACACCGTTACTCACTGTGGTGTCTCAAAGTTGGACTCTACAATTCAGAGCCAGCTGTAACACATCCCTCACCGCCCCTGAAAAACAACCACTGTCGTTCTAGCAATTACAAAAACAACAATTAGGCGTGGGCCTACTGGGCCAAAAATAGGGATGCAGGCCATACAGGGAGACTTCATCAAACATTCTGAATATGAGATTGACTTATCAGGTGGCCTGTTGGGTGCAATTCAATTATCTCTATGTTTTGCTACAGGGAATGAAGGGAGGAGATGGAAATGCAGCCGTCTGAAATAGCAGGAGGCTGCTGGTACAAATAAAAGGTCAATAAAAGCAACAGCATGAAAGAGAAAAGTGATTAGCAGTAAAACTAATAGATTGTGGAATATTGTGCTAAAGGAACTATTTAAGTTGCTTCATTTTAGTATAAAAAAGATTTTTTCCTACTAGTGTATTGTGGCACTATCCTTCTCCAAAGGGAGAATAATAATCCCCCTGCTGTGTTTTTTGCACGGTGGTGTTCTAGTTTATACAACTCTGCTGCTGTTTTGTGTTTAGTTTCTTCCATTTTTTGACATTCATCATAACTATGTTCAGTCATAGACACAAAGATACCAAAATGAAGCTAAATGAGAGCTAGATTTTTTAAAACAAACAGGTCAGACGCTTTCTTTTTCACTTTCTGGAACCTAGTCTTCTCCAAGGACCTCTTTGGAACCTTTTTGGATTCACTCTCCAAATTCAAAAATCATTCAATCATTCTGTGATCGTCTCCTCTCTCCTTGTCTCGAAAAGCTTTCTCTTAGAAACCCCACTAGGAGCCGACTCTGCACGTCTCATCGTGATAAGAAGGATAGAAGAAAAAAGTTGGGGCGAGTTTACTGTTGGTTTGATCGCATTCCAAATCGGGCTTTGTTTGAGACTGGAAATAGTGGGCATGTGGGACACCCTCCTCTGCAATGCAATATTCAAAGAGATCTTACATAATTCATCTCTCTTTTCTCGTTTTTTTGGAGAGCTATCCTCAAAGTGTCACTGGCAGGCCCTTTTTAATTTTGACAAGCCTGTGAAGCTGGAGAGCTGAATCTTGACTGGCTCGCTCTGCAGCTTCTCGCGGGACGGGTTGATATTGGGATGATAATGAGGCACTCTTTTCAAAAGAATGGATGAATTAATGAGCAGTCATCAGTCTGGGAGGAATAGTTCAAAGGCCGTCATAAAGAAGTGGCTCTGCCTCCAAATGAGAGAAAACCTGATTTATTTAGGTCATGGACAGTGTGTTAGTGAATAACTACTGATGTTCTTTCTGGCTGGAAACAAATAAAAATCAGTGGCTGAAATGACCCAGAGAGAAGAAAAAACACTGACCAACATGGATATTCTTTAAATGCATGGCGATATACTGTTATTCCTAAAGAAGGATCTGTGCATGTCTGTTTATTGTTCTTATTTGTGCAACTTCTACATTCTTGGTGAAGTATATAATTGTGTATGCATGTAAGTAGTCAACAGAACAACAACATGCTTGTAAATCTCATGAATTGATAGGCGTTTTTAATGGTGGATGGTCTGAGAATGTGTCTTAAGCTGTGTTTTGTTTGTTTTTCTCAGCCCTGTAAATGTTTGTCTGAGACATTTGCTACTAATTAAAGTGAAAATAAATCAAACTTTAATCAATTGCTATGCACTAATGGCTGCAAGTAAACAGTGGTCAAACATAATGATTACCAAAGACCTCTTAACCCTTTGAAGCACCTTCAAATCCCTTCAGGATGTTGCAGGGTTTTTTTGTGATTGTTGCAGTCCAAAATGACTGATTTTGCAACACATTTTTCAAAAGGTTGTGGTCAAAGTTGCAACTTTTTTTCAAGTATTTTTTTGTTTTGCTTAAGGATTTATTTTGTTTATGCGCACACACAATCAACCTTTTTACTCACACACTGAACTGTATGTGCTGTTTCACCATAAAATTAAGACTACAAGATGTCGTAATCTCCATGGCAACAACGCTGACAGCCTGTCATGGCTTCATTCAGACGTTGCAGTGTGAGCAGCATGCTTTACTTTCACTTTCAGAGGTTCACCTCAAAGATTCAATGGTTCAGCAGGAGGAGTTTAGAAAAGAGGAGCGGTTTCTCGTGCATTCTGGATTTAAATGTTATGTGGTTATTGTGTGTTAAAAAAATGAAGGACGTTCAAAGGAATTCATATTAGATGAAGCCACAGTCCAGAGCATTTTAGCAAGAGAGAATTATTTGAATCCAATATAACAAGGCCCCTCCCCTCCCACTGCCTCTAACCCCACTAGGGCTGCAGCTATCGAATATTTTTGTAATCGAGTACTCTATCGAATCTTTTTTCGATTAATCGAGTACTCTAATAAATTACATGTATGTATATATAAATATACATGAATATACATACATATAAATATATATGTATGTATAAATTACATGTACAATGTATAAATCTGAGAGAAAATAACAAAGTATTAAACATTTTTTAAATAAAAAATAGATATAAACCATGGTTTTGTGGCATATAAGTGCATTTACTATTATTACTGGTATTTATTGCTTACCTCGGAACTTTCTGTTATGTCACTGTCTTCCCCTCACACACCTTTTTTTCAGTCGGACTGAAGTGACAGCGCTGCAGCAGCAAGGTAATTCCATACGCGATGCGTGGCTTCGACTAATTGCTGGAATGCCTGTTTTTTGCGGCACAAATCTCATAGCATATGTTTCATTTTGCTCTGTTCCTGTTTACCTTTCCAAAATGCGGCGAAACTTTAGAGTTTTTCGGAATTTTTAACCCGCAACTCGCTACGGTGTTTTGACAGGGAGGGGAGGGGCTCTCTGCTCCTCCGTCTCACCTGTGTCTCCACCCGTGTAGCTGCGCAGGCGGATAAATGAAGCATCTCAGTACCAAAGTCGACACCGTGTTTTTTCGCTACCGGTACCTACCGACGTCTTTCAGTCTGTACCGGTCTAGTACTAGTAGTAATAGTACGGTCTAGTTGTCCACCATGGCTTAAGATAAAATTAAGTTACATTCGCTACTCGCGTGTGCATTCAGTGCAGTGTGTATGTGCGCCACTTATTTCGGTCCGGGTGAAACATGACCGCGGGCGATTGCAAAGTCATGAATTAATTGAATATGAATTAAACAAAGCCTCGAGGCAGAGAATTTGCCTTGAGGCTTTTTTGTACTCGAATTATTCGAGGTACTTGAAGAATCGTTTCAGCCCTAAACCCCACCTCTACAATTTTGCATGTGCATCACTCCTGTCTCTAATGCATTTTTCACCAAATTTTTAGTGGCCTGACTTTTCTTTGTTTTTCTTTCTAAGGCTGATGTAGCCCTCAGTAGGGGGAATGGTTAAATATTTAGCAGATCCACGGCCGCACAGGAAGATACGAGGTGTCCTGTGTGCGGCACCACCTTTACAGGTTTGCGCAACGCACATGCACATAGATTGACAACTGACAAAAGAGAAACTCAAATTCTATTGGCTAAAACAATTTGGCAGTCAGTGTGAATTTATAGGAGTCTATGGAAGGAAGGAGAGTCTTCATAAGAATAACAAATATTGTGGAACCCTACCCATATATCATAGTTTAGAACTGAACAATCATTTGAAACATTTATAAAACTTTGATACATAGAAAAATACTCCACATATCAGCTTTAACACTGATGGTCCTATTTATTTCATACTTTCTAACGCAAAACCACTGGCAGATGATTTAGAAAACATGAACAGTATTGAGAACACTCAAAAATGCTAACCCATGCATAAATGATCAATGATATGCATACAAAATTAAATAAAATATATACTAATATATTGCATTTTGTTGGGGGTGACAGATGGTAATAATCAAGATATTTCCAAAAGAGATGATGGAGGGAAGGATGGAGAGATGGACAGACAGACACTTTATTTATCCCTGGGAGGCTGTTCAAGAGCCATCTATGACAAATTAAATATCAACTGTTCATAACCTTTTCCAAAGAATACCTCAAAATGTCCAAACCACTCTTTTAGGCATTAATCCAAATAAAAACAGACTAAAATCAGAAATTTAATGTTTTACTCTTCAGCTGAATTCCATCTGCATCATTTTTTACTTTTTATCTAAAATCAGTCCAGGAACTCATGTTAGAAGAATGACTCAGCTACACTGACAATGATGATGGTTGTAGATTTTTTTATTTCTTCTTGTTGATGATCTGGGACATTTCTCGATTATTTATCATTCGTGTCCATTTATATCCCAGCCATCCACCAACTTTTCCTCCTCCCCCCAGTTTTTTCAGACATGGCATCTAGGTCACGTTCTGCTACATTATTTTAACTGCAAAGGAAATGTATTTTCAACTCACCCTAACTGTTCAGTCGTCAGCCTTAAAGTGAAGCAAGGTCTTCACATTGAAAATACATCATGTGTTTGTTAGTCAATGCCCAGCTGGAATCTATTTCCCTCCAAGCTCTCCAAAATTAATTTCTTGTGTCAAAGAAAAACCCAAAAACTTGAGCTGTTGTCTGGATGCTGAGGTCCCCACATGAGCCATCTTTATTTGTCTCGACACTCCTCGACATCTGCAACTCTCACAGCTGGGAGGGAGATGCTATTAACAGGCAATTTCACCCTTTCACTCCAGCATGTCTTTTCTCCATTAGGCAACTTCCTTCATACTTTCCTGATGGACTGGTTTCAACATCTAAATCCACATTTGGAAATTCACCACTTGAAAGCTAAAGCCATGTGCATTCCAGGTATGGAGATATGTTAGTTTTTTTTAGGACAAGAGGTCCAGTATAAGAAAAAAAGGTGATTAAACATTCTAGATGGGATTGTGTTTATAATCTTTCCACCCACTTGGAATTTTCTCAGCTCTATGAAGACGTATTGTGTGAGTGTTTTTGAATCTTGGGGAAGAATGGCATCTTGGTTATTAGAGCTTGTGAACAATTTACATACAGGCAGCAAACAATCAGCCCAAAATAAACACCCCAATAGGAAAGAGTGAAAGCATTATGCACACTAAGCCATCTTTCAATCCATCATAATTGAATATCTGCACTATCAAGCACATTCATTCCACACTTATTGTTGACTTATTGTGAAGGTAAGAGAATGAATGTTGTTGATACGGCTGAATTTTAATTCAGGGCCATGCTCACTGATAGCTTGTGGTTAAAATTAAAATGGATGTTGAGCTGTGTGATTTGGCTCGCAGCTCAACGGTAATCACTCAGCCTCTCTTGGTTAATCATTTCCTTCGGTGAAAAGCAGGATACTTGGCCAACTAGGCAATATGAATGGCAACTGGGACGATAACAGAGATGCAGTTTTTTTTATCATGATGGACAATAATCACAGCTCTACATCTACCACGTCTGCTTTTGAATTAAGCAGATGGACTCTAATGCAGCAGCTCGGAGGGATAAGGCTTTTATCACAGTTACATATAGACTATTATAGATAGGATTTAAGAATCATTTTCAAACTTTTTATATTTAGATAGAATATTTGTTGTTACATTTTGGTCATCTTGATACTTTAGGTTCCATCCAGCTGAACTGTGTTCAATTAGAAAAGGTGCAGTCTAGCCCTTGAGCCATACACTGTGTTCCCAGAGATGTCATTCTTTCACTAAATCCAGTCAGATGTAACAGGACACACACCTTTCATAAAGATGCACTTTTAACACATTAGTCCACAGAATATCTTCCCAAAAATCTTGGAAATCATTAAAATGTTGATAGTATCTTGGAAAGTGTTAGATGGGCTTTGTGTTGTTTTTGGTCCACAGAAGATTTGGCTTTGAAACTCTCCCATAATGGCATTTCTGCTCATTTCACATAGGTGAATCATGACCTCAGACCTTAGCTTTAACCAAGTGAGGCCTGCGGTGCCTTAGATGTTGTTCTGGGTTCTTTTGTTCTTGAATTTCTTTGGTTTTTGAGGTATTTTAGCCCTCTTCATGTTGTCCAACAGCAGTAATTGAAGTAATTTCTTAATTGTGGTACTAATCAGGCCCCAGATGTGGCTACTGAAACTGATCTCAGATTTCTAAATGATATGGTAAATTGTAAATGTCTTGTAATTAAAGAGGACTTTCTAGAATGTTCTATACTCCCCAAAGCGCTGTACAACACAACAGTCATTCACACATTCACACACTGGTGGTGATAATAATAATAATGGATTGGATTTATATAGCACCTTTCTAGACACCCAAAGCACTTTGACAGAAGCTCCATTATTCTTTCACGCACACATTTACACTGGTGATGGTAAACTACGGCCGACATCTGTAGCCACAGCTGCCCTGGGGCAGTCTGACAGAAGCGAGGCTACCATTCTGTGCCATTGGCCCTTCTGACCACCACCAACTTTCTCACAGGCAAGGTGGGTGAAGTGTCTTGCCTAAGGACACAATGACAATCTAACCCAGCTTGAGCTGGGGATTGAACTGGTGACCCTCTGGTTACCAGACCAGCCACTCTACCAACTGAGCTAAATACTGCCTCAGTGATAAGCCATGTTGTAGCCTCAGCTGCCCTGGAGCACACTGACGACCACTACCAGTAGGCAAAATGTGTGAGGTGTCTTGCCCAAGGACACAGTAACCCAGCTGGAACTGGTATTGAACTGGTGACTCTCCAATTGCCAGACTGGCTACAGGACTACTGACTACCAACTGGGCTACACGCCACCCTATATTGAAGATAAAAACTTTGTCACATAGTGCCAGGATGGTCTAGATTGCTTTTGTCCATAAGAAATGAAATTATCAAATGAAAATTACATTTGGTATTTATTCAGGTTATTTTTGTCTGATATAGAAGAAAGTTAGCTGATCTGAAAGTTATGTTTACTTTTGTTTATTCATTTAGCAGATGCTTTTATCCAAAGCGACATACACAATTAACAACCTATCAGGCATGTTGTGATCTGTGGGGTAAAACCAGAGTACCTGGAAAAAATCCATGCATGATTAGGGCTAACATGCTAACCCTATGTAGAACGGCTGCCGACAGGAATTGAACCAGGACCTTCATGTCACAATGCATCAGTGCTACCAACTGTGCCATCATGCAGGAAAATGAGAGTGTAACAAAAAGCAGAAATGCCAACAAGCATTCAACTTTTGATCATGTCTTATACAATGTTTTCAGAAAAATCAATAATGATTACACATACTGCTGTGGCTTACTCATGAAATCTGGAGACGGTAGAATTTTTCACAAAATTTGAAACACAAAATTGACACATCTTCACAGTTCAGCTCAGATATGTCTTTTAATTGATGTATAAATTGTTGCTGTACAGCCTTTAACCCGTGTCCTTCAGTGAGGATGCTTCTCTAAACAAGCTTTGACAAAACCACGTATCACACTCATGCGTTTCTAATATTTGAATACAACTCATGCATACTTACAATTGTGACCTTGTTCAGTAATCTCTGTGCAGAGAAAATGTTTACTCTGCTATTCAATGAATCTTTGAAAGTAATATTCAAATGACAAAGATTTATGTTTAAACTTGGAGGAATGTGTGGGGGGGAGCAGCAATTACCTTGTGTACTGTAACCATAATATGTACAATATGTACATATATATTTATATTTATACAAAGATAAAATGATTACCTTAAGGCACAGCACATGCATTCAAAAGGGATGCTATGCTACTGAGATTACCTGGAAAAAACACATCCTCTTTGCATAATGTTCATCGCAAACAAAAGCTGAGGATATTGTTTTGTGTGGAACGTTAACACCTTGAGTTATTTGCATTAAAGGCAGAAACCAGAATAATAATGTTTCCATTGTAAAAAGCTTCAGTTAGGAGCTGAATAACCTTATGCTGTTGACTGGAACACTGTTCATTATCTGAGATTAGGACCCAGTCACAAGCTAATAACATAAAGGACAGCTGATTAGTAACAACACATCCATGGGCCTCGTTTACGTTGTTATAAAAAGGTGAATCAGAATCAGAATCACCTTTATTGTCATTGTACTAGTACAACGAAATTGAAAGTGCAGTCCTTAAGGTGCCTGAACATAAAAAATAAATACTAAAATACGATAAAATACTAAAACAGCAGTTTCTGAGGGTTAAGAATCAGAATAAAAATTTTAAAATCAAAATTAAAAACATCCCACACTGCAGTTATTGCACAAATTCCCATGATCAGGTTTTCTCAGCATTGAGTGCAATTACCGCTCTGGCATAAAAACAGTTCTTCAACCTGCTTGTTCTCGCTTTAATTGTTCTGAAGCGTCTGCCCGAGGGCAGCAGTTCAAAGAGCGAGTGTCCGGGATGAGATGGGTCCCTGAGAATACTGTGTGCCTTCCTAAGATAGCTATAAATTCTCATTGGTTCTTCTGATTTGTTTGTTTATCTAAGTGACAGCAGAGTTATTTCTTTAACTGTATTCGACGTGCAAAACATTACCATTAGCTACTGTTATAAAACATGATTACATTTACCTTTCCAATTGGAGGGCTGCACTGTGGCGCACTTGGTAGCACCGTTGTCTTGCAGCAAAAAGGTTGCAGGTTCAAATCCTGGCTGAGGCCTTTCTGTGTGGAGTTAGCATATTATTCCCCATACATGTGTGGGTTTGCTCCAGGTGCTCTGGTTTCCACCACAGATCACAACATTCCTGACAGGGTGATTCTTAATTGTATGTAAGTTGCTTTGTATAAAATTGACTAATAAATGAATAAACATATTGGATGGGAAAATCCATTTTGTTGTCAGTTAAGCTTTTTGTGCAGGTTCTTAAATCTGAATTAATTCATTCTTAAATCATTGTTCAGATTTCCTTCTTAAATCTGAACAATGGTTGTGGTCTGCAAATTGTCAGTGGGACAAATCAAACCTGTTTCTCCCGTTGATTTCCAGAGAATGAAGCAGAATGGAGATCTAAAATGATTGTCATTATTTAAAGGAACAATTGGGATGTCCATATCCCAGGATTTGAGGCAATCATTTCATCTTGGCTATGGTGATAACCTCTGTACATTACATGAATAGTTGTCACTGAATATGACCTGTAACATTATTGGTTATGGTTACATGTTACATTTTTCCTGTGATAGACTAAAGACCCATCCAGGGTGTCCCCTGCCTCCTGCCCCGTTACTCCTGGAGAAGAACATCAGCTCCCTGCAACCCTTCATGAATGAAGCAGTCAGAAAATATGCAGTCAGGATGTTACATTTATGCCATATATTCAATACATCTTATAAGTGTATCAGAAGTTTTCTTTTTATATGTGTATGAGAGGTTTTCACACCTTTCATAAATTATCAACAGCATGCATCAAACATTGATAATTATGAAGAAAAATGTGTGTAACAACAAAAATGTTCAGAGTACATTAAATAGTTGAGTCTTGATGGCAGTCAGATCCATGAATACACACAGATGACTGTGCCAAGGTTGTGTGCAAAAGTATTCAATCTGTTTAACTGCACGGATCTCTAGCATTTCAAAAAACAAGACAAACAAAAACTTTACTATAAATTCAATTTCAATAGGCTTAGATGAATGTTTGTCATTTTCTGTGTGCTCTTCTGATTTTGCTGGTTTGGTATCAAACAATTTGCCAGAGCCTATTAGTGTAATTAGCTCTAGTGCTGATCATTCAGTGAGATAGAGTTTCGATGGACCTAGTATCATGTGAATATGCTGCATTTGAACGAAGGTAAAAATACATTTAAAATAAAGGTGGGACTTTAACACATTATTTTTGATTAATTAATTACAATTAAAATAACGCGTAAAGAAAATTAAATTAAGACATGAAAGCATTGTTCATAAGTTCTCATTTCCTTACAGAAAAAAACACATGTTTTATGCTCAGCAAGCAGCACACAATTAAAACATATGGTGCTTTCATTGCTTTGTTCTCGTGTCAGCGCTCATGCTCATGTGATGATTTAATTGTGATTCCCTGGATTTTCTTCTGTTAATTCTGTCCCTGGAAAAGAGCGTGGCTCGGAACATAAATAATTAGTGACTGTGATAAATTGTGGTGAGTCTCATCCCAAGAGGCCGGACAAGAATTCTTACTCAAAGAAGACAACCTTCCACTGTCTTTAATGAGTTATTTTTACTGCACCAATCAACAGGCAGTTGGGGGAATTTCACTATGTTCTGCTTAGTCTTTGGAAAATATTTCATAATTGCTCTGTGGTACATCTGTGGGCAAGTTAAGATATCATGTCTAATTAAACCTTGGACAAGACAGACATTACAGTACAACGGTTGGTTGTATGGGCTCACGACTGCAAAAAAAAAAAACCTGCATTCTCCACTCTAATATTTCAGCTGTACTTCATCTCCATATCGCTAATGCACCCACTCTATGATTTATTCATTCTCTAAATGAGCTGCCCTTGACTTAATGCATATAAGTGATGCAACAGATAAAAAGACATTGAACACTAATGGCGACTGCAAGGATACAAATGATCACAATGACATGGAATACAGAAATCTGGATGTTCTGTCTAAGTGACTTTTGTTTTAGTGTATGCTCCTCTAAATTAAATTCTAAATAAAGATATTTGTCACTAAAGGACTCAAGCTGCAGGTGAAAGCACTTCAGTGTCACATTTGAAAAACAATGTGCATTTCATAATGTGGCTTTATGCTTAATGAGCCGAATCCCAACCCAAACATTTTGAACTCTTCGTATGAAGGGTGGGGTTGATTTAGGTTGGTAGGTTTCTTTATGTGATGTAAGGAGATAGTGAAGAGGCAGAAAGGGAGCATCTGCATAACCCGGTTTATAATGGGGATTAGTGTAGTACTATTGATTGATTAATTGATCGGTTGATTGATGGACTGATTACAATGTATCTAGCAAATTATTATAAATATTTTAGCAACATTTTGGAACCTTCAATTTAGTTCAGTCCATCCCACTTAGACATTGCTAGCAGCTAGCTCCAGTTAGCTAGTATGTAAGAAAGACAACTGATGAATCAAATTATTACCCAGAGAACAAGTAAATTCCAACCATGTGAGCATTTCTTTGTACAGGGACGCTGGTTCAATGACAATAAAGCTTTTCATTCATTCGTTCATTCATTCATTCGTTCATTCATTCATTCGTTCATTCGTTCATTCATTTCAGAGGTTATATATGTATAGACTTAAACTGGATTAAATTTGGTCTAAAAATGAATGTTTTACAGATCCCTACAATAAGATGAGTCAATCAACCAAGACTGGTTGTCAACAAAAATAAATAAATAATCTATATTATGTTTATTTATAAAGCTCCAGTTCACAACATAAGTCATCCCAAACTATGAACAACCTTAGTCAGGCCCTCTCTTCCGTCAACCTAAAAATGGCTGAACATTTTGAGGTTTTTCATCAGGTTCAATCCCAGGCAGAGGCCACATCGAAGTATCCTTTGGAAAGATACTGATACAACTTCTGCATCCTGGGCAAACTGGCTGTCCACTGCTCCTCAGGGATGTGTTAAATGCAGAAAATAAATTCCAGTATGTTGTACTGTGGTATATACATATGTGGCCACAAATCACTTCCCCTTTCCCCCTTTTCTACATGTAAATCAGTTGTAATAAAATTTGATTTGTTAAAAAAAACAGCTGGTGGGATTGAAGTGTCACTTCAATACAACCCTCCGGTCTGAGCAGCATTGTGAGGGTGGCTGTGGGATCAAAACTCCATTTGAACAGAATTAACTGACTTTTTTAAGCATCTGTAATTTTAATATGAAATAAGTAGGCCTAATAGTTTTTATCCCCTAATTTCTTTATTTTTTAAACTTTTATGCAAAAGCTTCAGGTTTTGGCTGCAAATCAAATTTCAAATGGTCACTGGCCCTATAAAGTATATCCATATGTATTACCATATAAAATGGTAAATGAGCAATGATAGTCACAGTCTTGAGAGAAAATGTTCATTAGTAAATCACTGACTAACCTTTAGAGATGAAAAATTGGAATATATTGAAAAAGAAAAAACTAATATTTTTATTTAATATTTAAATATTTTTGTCACTCTTTTCAGAAAGTGAAACTCATAATTTATATAGATTCATTACAAACAGGAAGAAGCATTTCAATCTATTTCTTGTAATGTTGATGATTTATGGCAATTTGATCATAAAAACCCAAAATTCCATGTCAGCGTGTAATGAATCTATATAAGATGAGTTTCACTTTCTGAAATGAGTGACAAAAAAACAATTATGAACTTTTTCACAATAATCTTATTTTTTGAGTTGATCATCTGCTTCTTTTTACCTCCTTAGATTTTTTTTTCATAATGAAATAACCAGACAAGAATTGGTTGAAAACTGAATCTGGGCCCAGCTTCAAGTAAACAAAGATGTGGTTTGTTTGTGGTACGAAAGCAAAACAGAGCAACCACTGGATACAGTTACAACCTGTGTTTGATTGCAGCATGAAATCAGAAAATAAACTCATATTAAAGCCGTCTACTTACTGTAAACCACCTCATGAAGAAGACTTTATCAACACCATATGTCTCAGTTAATAGGTGTATATTAAAAAATGTGTAGACTTTTGAAAAGTAAAGCATTACTAATCAGCTACAAATATATTTTCCATTTAAGAGAACAAACTGAAGCAACAATCATTCATCATCAGGTTCATTGGGTGTTTTTTTCCTTAAGCAAACTGTTAAAGTTCAGAGGTTATGCAGTGACTCATTGTCTCAGTGAACGTAACTCTGGCTTCGTCTGACATTTGCATTCGGCGCCCCTCCACTGACCAGCTAATTCTATTAATTCCTCCTTTGAAGTGTGGTGAGAGGAAGTCCAAGGCTGCTCATCAGAGAGCGCCTTCATGCAGGCATTTTCATTAACTCAAACCTTGATGGTTTAGTGAGGAACCCCTATAGCACAGGCTGGGCGTGTGTGTGGTATGTGAGAAATGTTTTGGAGAACTTGATAATGATTGAATGAGGTGTGTGTGAGTGTGTGGCTGTAAGGTTATGAAAGGTTTTAATGGCAGGGTGGAGGTAGAATCAGATGTTTCCTAACACGTTGCACTTATAGGAGACTTAGTGTAATTGCAGGTGTGTTACATAGATTTAGATGTGGCAAACAGAAACTAAACAGTAAACACTAGACGTAAATGTCTTGACTTGCCATTAGTAACTGTTTTCTCCAATACAAAAGGAACAGAGCAACAACTGGGTTTAAGCAGGTGTCAGAGTGAGAGAAATGTCATGTTTATGTGCCAATAACTCCAGGCTTTGCTCTGATTACAGCAATCATTTTTATCCTCTTCTAGCTTACACCTCTTATACTTTTCCCTTATTTTTTTTCCTCTTGGCTATCAAATTAGTCAATTATAGGTCCAGCTTTCCCAGATGACTCATTAATCATGTGTGTATTTGTGAACCCAGCATCGTATCCAGCAGTTATGTTGACAGTTATCGTACCAGTTATGCTCCTGCAAATGTGATACAGAATGTAATTGCATGCCAACAATCTATTTAATCACAGAGTGGGTGTGTTTTCTGCATTACTTCAGTTCATTTGGCTATCGCTACAATTCACTGATAAGCAGCACATAAGAGATAAATCAGACCGGGCTCATTCACAGCTGGGTGCAGCGAGGAAGGAGAATAGGAGAGAGAGAAGAAGCCAGGCTAGTGCCACCTGACTGATGAATACACTCATGCATGTGGACACCTGGCTGGTGCACGGAGAATAACAGGGAGGGGATCTGGCACTTCATCAAGGAGACCTACTACAGGGAAATCGCTGTGTGGAAGCGATGAGGATGATGCGTTTATCTAGTTTCCTTTGTGATGCATAACTGGCTTCGCTGGCCTCGCCCTCCCAAAGAGCGCCGTCTCAACAACAGCTCGGATGCTATTAGATGCTTTTTTTATTCTCTTGACATATCGCAGGAGTCTCTGTGTTTAGCTAACACAAACAAAAGTAGAGTCTATCTCCCTCGTGTTTGTGTGTTAAAATGTTCCCCCTCACTCGGTAACACAAGCCACATCAGGTGTGGCAGGACTGCCCTCTCCATAACCTCTACAATCACAGACAGATCTGTGTTTGTGAAACAATATGGAAATCAGAGGGCCGAGTGTTAGAAGATGCACAGAAATGAGTTTTGTACTCAGCTACATGTAATGAGATTACAGCTAACGGCGGATGAAAGACCATTTGTGCATGTGTGAGTTAATTGGCAGCCAAAGAGCATGAGAGGGAATGTTGTGTGAGCCCAGTAAACAGTAACTCAGACCCAGGGCAACAATAATTATTCCAGGCCGTCCGCCAAATTCACAATATTATAGCTTCACGACGCAATCACGCTGTGTATGCCTCCCCTGCTTTCTGTTAGATGGTTATGGAATTGAATTATTTTCAAAACCGACACACATGAACACCAGGTACATGTGTACAAATGTGAAAAGTTTTGCAGCATGTAGACAGGTACTAACAAAGAAAACTAGACTGTTATTTGTCACTTGACTTTTTTGTTAAATAAATAGTATTTTACATTTGGAGATTTTTAAGTGATACTCAGTGCAGCTCAGTTTAATTCAAGCTTTGGATGTCTCAATTAGGAAGGAAAAAGCAGACTATACGAGTATTGGTCGGGAATCTTTTATTGGGCAAATACTTAATTTTAGATGATCAGATGAATATCTGAGATTTTAAAAATGATTGGGTGTCGCTGATTCAAATCATTAGCTTAGAAATCTTAGTGTGATGTAATGCCAAACCTTCAATTAATAGCCTTAATGTTATATAGCATAGCATTTTTATTTATATAGCACTTTACAATCAACACAGTGATTAACCAAAGTGCTGTACACTTAAATAAACATAAAAGATACACCATTACAATAAAACAGACAAAATGTTAACAGGTAAAACAAGTACAAGACTACTAAACACCCAAAGCATAAAAAGAGCATGTGTCTCTTTCCACTCTTGACGTAGTTTTTAAACATGATTCAAAAATGTGAAATCTAAAAGCAGCAAGAGAAGGAGCCTGTCTGACATGCAATGGGAGTTCAAAGTTGACTCACTCATTCATACTTACTGCAGCATTTTTATGCTTAGGGTCACGGGTGACTGGAGCCTGACGTAGGTGTCATCAGACAAGATACATAACACACTGACAGTCCATCATAGGGCTACTACACACACACACACAATGCAAAGACAAACAAGTTATTCTAGAATGAACATGAACTTTTTAGGACTAAAGAAGCACACACAGTTTTAACATGTTTGACTTTGGAGCTGAGTAAACACCACATATGGAGTGGTACAGCTTCTCTCTGGTAAATAAAAAGGAATTTGTGAACCAAACAGTCATAAAGGCTCTCAGAGGACTTTAAGGGCTGTTAGTCCCACTGTGAAGCAGTTAGAAGAACCTATCTGTTTGCTTTTGTTTCTCCTCAGATGATGTTCAAGACAGCCATGACACCTAAACAACATTCACCATCAACAACAATGGAGGACACTATGGCTGAATCTGTGCATTGTGGGTCTTTGGTTTTGTTTAAATGCAGATTTAAAAGAGAAATACAAACATTCTGATGAAGGAGTTATTCTGGGAGCTGATATTTAAATGACGGGTTAAGTTGCTTAGCAATCCAGATAATGTTTTATTAGTGTGGGTGCTGGAAGGGCGAAAAGCCATTTTATGTTTTTGTATGGACCAATCGTGTCTCGTCACATGACTCAAGAGTTCCTTTTAAAGTAAGGTATAAAGCATTACAAATGATGGTCACAAATCAACCAGTTCAAAAACAACCAAAAACAGACATTTATCCAGGCAGACAGAGTACAAGATGACTAATCAATCAAATAGACTTTATTAGTCCCAGAGGGAAATTAACTGTTAAGGGAACTTCTTCCTTCATTCTCTTTCATGAAGTCATTAGGCTGTTCTAGCTGTGGTCAGGAAGGATCTTCTGTAGCAATCTGTGCTGCTATGGATCTGAAGAAGCTTCTGACTAAAGACACTCTGTTGTTTAATTAATTACAGAGATGATATTTCACAGAAACATGTCCTGGAATACAACATCCATAACTGGCAAAACCTACTAATCCACCTCCTTTTCTGCTCCTCTTCAATTCTCTGTTTGCTCATATTATATGAAAGCAGGTCAGAAAGATGCTGGAGTCGGGGTCTGATCTTGCAGCCATGCCTCAGTGAAACACATGATACTGCATCCCTGATATTCTGACTGGTTCCTCATCAGTGCTTCAAGATCCATTTCCCCATAGGATCAATAAAAGCAATGGTTTTAACTTCCTCTTCCTCTCTCTTTGCTTTTCTCCTGCTCTACATCTATGTCTCCTCCTCTATAACTTTCTGGGAGTTTAACATTTTTAATAAACATTTTGATACATTTTCCTCTCTATCCAGCAGCCTTAATAGAGTTTTACTGTTATTAACTGTTACTATATATTTCTCACTGATTTCATTTGGAGGAAATGCAAATAAAATGGTGTTTAAGTAATAATGATTAAATCTAACTAATCCTATTAATACTATCATTGGTTTTAGCTGATATGGTTTCCCCACTCACACTCTGCTCTCTAAACGTCTGCACTCAGCACCATCACACGCTCATATGGACCAAAGCTTTACTGCAGCTGTCATTAAATATGGAAACCTGGCATTTTTTTCCCACAGAAAATTTAAAATTTGATTAAAAGAAAATAGGAAAGACTTTTCTTCCTCTGACTGACAAACAAATGGGGATAAATCTGTATCGCTGCAATTCTGAAAATGTCTGTGATCTTCAGTGACAACAGTCATTGTAGCCAAGCACCTAAAAAGCACTTGCTTGGTGCATTTGCATGATTTGCTGAGAGGAAATTTGGGCAAACAGGCAGTAGCGAGGAGAGCAAATCATAAAAGTGTCATTAATATGGAATGGGGCAAAGCAGGAAAAATTGAAAACCTACCGAGGTAAATAAGATTTGCCTCTATTCCTGCTGATGGCTGTCAGAACACCAGCACTTTAAGCTGCAGATAAGGCTGAAGCTCAGGAGATGTGAGTGCATGTGTGTGTGTGTGCATACTTGGCCTGCTAATTATCACAGAGGAGGAATGGCAGGGGAGGGTGTGTCTGTATATGTGTTTTGTAGGAATACGAGTTGGAAAAGAGGACAAGAGCGCACCCCACCCCACCCCAGTCTGACAGGCGTGCCTCGCTAATAGAATCGCAGTGGAGCATGCTTGAAAAGGGGGGCTGGTTGGAAAGCCTTTGATCAGCAGTCCCCTGTGACATCAATTAACCATTATTGTGCAGCAGCAGGGCTGGAAGACAGAGAGCTGTCTAGGGTCACCTCCATTTTACTGCCACGCTGCCTGATAATGACAGCCATTTAACCCAGCTGGCCTTACTGTACTGTGCAGCGTATGTGTGGTTTTATGTGTGCTATGTTTTTAGAATAAAAAGCCTCCATGAAGAGATTAACTTCAGAATAATGGGCTCTTCTGAGAATCTTAAGCTTGACAATAAAAGCATCGTTAACTTTAACTTTGTTTTGCACGTGTGAAAAATGACTGCTATTACATGTATGTAACCTTAGAGAAAGGTAGTGTTTTGGAGAGAAACAACATTTAGAAATTTGGTGCATAAAAATATTTGAGGAAAAATGTTGTTTATCAGTACATTTTCTGTTTTCTGTATGCTGTAGAAAATTTGACCAGGTGACCTTGGGAGTTGGTTGCACTGCCCCCCCCCCCTTTTTTTTTTTAATTATTATTTACCCCGATAAAATCTTGAAATTCAGCCACAGACTTTGAGAAATTGAAGCAAAAAACAAATATTCTATGTATTGTTGCCTTTCACTGTCTGGACCTCATCACTAAATGCCTGTATTTTCATGCAGCTCCATAGCCGTTACGATGACAGGGACAGGACCTTGCATTAGTGCACGACATTCTCTGTTCTGCTCCTCGCCGTCTGCTGATGCGTGTTCTCCTGCTGACCTCATCATACTGCCTCAGTCTGACAACCAGGGTGTTCAAGTGAGAGACATTAAAACAGGCATGAAAAATGCTTCATTAGAAAAGGAGAACTTTCCCTGATTTGTAATCAAATGCATATTTAACCAGAGTCTAATGGATATTATTTTCCTTTATTTACCATTCCTTTGCCTCTCATTTTTAATCATCTGGCTTACTCATTTGCTGTGTCACATCTGGCACTGGTGAGACATTCTTAAGCTGATGACCAACAGGGTTCCATAACGAGGATATATGACTTCATGAGCCTGCAGGTAATTATTTAATCATTTCTTAGATGGCTTTAATTGAACTGGTTTGATTAATGGGACAGGAGATCGGTGCCCACAGAGAAGTATAATTGGGTCTATGTCCAGGACAGCTCACCTTGGATCTGTCACAGTTTGGACGCTTCGCTCAGGAGGCTGCTCATGTAGTCAAGGAGTGGAGAAAAGGAAAAAAGGTGCACATTGCTCATTCTAGCATGAGGATTTAAAAAACTAATTTTCTTGAATTGAGATGGAAAATATTCCAATTTTGTTTAGGTGTCAGCAAGAACTGCATTTTGGTCAAAGTTGTGGAAAATGGGATTTTATTTCACCATGACATTTTTATTTTTAAAAACCAACATGAGTCATAAAATTATAAATGATGTTTTTATTGTAGAGTTTGTTGCAAAAGTTTAGAAATCTCCCCTGTGAGATAAAGAAAGCAATTTAAAATGTTGCTTCTAACTTTTAAACTTCTCAAAGATCAGGCTCTATATTCTATTAGAGATCGTCTTATTCCAGGTGTCTCTGTCAGAGGACTTGTCTTGCAGACTGCAGGTTTAGTTGTGGCTCCCAGAGTTTCTAACAGTAGAATGGGAGGGAAAGCCTTCAGTTCTCAGGATCCTCTCTGATGGAACCAGCTTCTAGTTTCCCTCTGTGGGTCAGACACCCTAAAACTCAGCTTCAGACTTTTCTCTGCTGACTCATCCCTTTAGTGATGCTGCTCTAGACTCAGACAGCTGGAGGACAAACTGACCACATCTCCTCTGCTGGCTTTACTCTCTCTACTGTCCTTGTTTGTATTTCCTGTTCTCGCTGTCACCAACTTCATTTTCTCTGTTTTAGAAACCAAGTTATAGCCAAATAATCTAACCTGTTTCTGCTGGAGGTTTCTTCCTGTTGGGATGTGTGCGTCGCTAAACTCCTCCCCCGTATGAGCAAGCCATTGGATCTGGTGCTGACGAGCACATGGCTGCAGCTTGTCAGTGTGTAATGGTGAACTGCATGATCTGTGCTGCAGACGGTAGCTGTAGCACCGGTACATAAAGGAATGTAGTGGCAAAATGAAGTGGTACACACAGATAACTTTGGGTGCTCATGCGCACTGCTTATGTGCACTACTAGTTAAAATACACATTTTGCTCAGTCTACCAAATAAATCAGTAACTATACATGATTGTAGTGTTTCACAGTTTTAAAACCATAATTTTGAATAATTAATTTTACTGCCAAGTGCATGTGAGTTCAAATTAAACCATGACACCCAGTAGTGTCAAAATAAAGGCAGCATGAAAACAACAGGAACATGTCAAATGAAATGCATTTTGCATTTTCTCAAAGGCTAAGGGTAATCTAAAACACATAAAAAGCTGACAATAGAACTTGTGCTTGCCAGTTCATGGCCCATATTAGAGTAAAAAATAATTACAGTTTGAGGGCAGAGAGGAGTGATGGCACAGCACATGTTAGTGATATCGCTGGAGTTTTTTCTTATGAGAGCTGCTGTCTTGCTCACTAAGATTAGAAAGGGCTCTAATCTATTGATCCCATGGGAACATTTCTCCATAAGTCTCTCAATGGCTTCCTACTTAAACTCTCATCAAAGGCAGAGCCAATGCGCTTGGTGAGCTGTTTATGTCAATACAGTTAATGTGATGCACTTCACGGCTCCCCTCTCAGGCGCCAGTGGTGGTACAAATGAATATATAAATATCAAGCCTGGGACCAAAATAAAATTAAATAAATAGGAAATAAATCCTTCCTTCTGAAGAAGATAATGGGGCGCATTCAGGGACAACATCAGGGAAATGTTAGACAAATCCCGGGTGCTGAGCTTCAATTCTCTTCCTGTCATTTTGCCGTCCCCACCCTTTTCCCTCCCCCTGTAAACATGTTGCCCTCTCTCCATTCAGACAGCCTTGTCTTTGTTGTCTGTCGTCTCTATGTCTTCCTGCTAATGGTATGGATAACCTGTCATGGTATTGTGCATGTGTAAGCCTAACCGACAGTAAAAAGGGTAAACGCCATGAATAAGCACTCTCCTGAGCAGCAGCCATGACCTTTGCCATAAAAAACTTAATAAACATCAGTAAATGGGAGCCATCAACCAACCCTCATACAATAAACTTGATTTAGTGACAGAAGTGAGGAAAATCAGTGACTATTTTGATGATGTTTAAGTATGTTATCATATCTATGTTATATATACATATATCCTGTGAAGCAGACTTTTGACGGATGAGGTCCCATAATCCAAGCTTGATCTAAATATTACCATGTAGACAGGTGGATCAAAAAGATTAACCATCATAATGTAATGTCATTTCAAAGTATCCTCATAGTAGTTTAGATGAATAAAATGAAACAGAGTTTTGTGCTTCCCTCTCTCTTTAGTGTATGTGCTGCCTAGTGCCTTCTGCTTTAAAACTGTTTAGAGTTTTACCGTGCTAATCAGTCTGTGAAGGCAACATGTGAAACCTTCCTGGGCGGATGTCTCATTGAGAAAAAAGTAGCGACCCGCCAGGCAGCTTCATCCATCACACAATTACAAATAATGATCAACTTGGTAAAAAGGAAAATATGGATATATTTTTTTTAAGTGGCAGACACTCCATGAAGGTTTTAATGTGGCATGTGGTCTATAGTCACATGGTAAATGGCCTGTATTTACAATATATGGTTCTTTTTAACAGTCATTCACCCATTCACACACACATTCACACACTGGTGGTGATAAGCTACATTGTGAAATCTAATTATCTGTCCAAAAGGATGTATGTATACTAAAAACAGGAGTGGACCCAGAGCAGAGCCTTGGGGTACCCCACAACAAAGATCAGAAGTATCTGACATGATGTTGTTTATATGGACACTGAAACTTCTGTTTGAGAGGTACGATCTGAACCAGTCTAAAACTGTTCCAGAGATCCCCACCAAGTCACAGAGTCTGTTCATTAAGGTGCTGTGATCAACAGTGTCAAAAGCTGCAGAAAGGTCCAACAAAACTAAAACTGTAAACTCCCCGGAGTCTGCTGCCGTCATGATGTCACTGGATACTTTGAGTAAAGCTGTTTCTGTTGAATGTTTTTTACGGAAACCAGATTAGATTTCATCAAAATGTTGTGTTGTTCCAAAAAATAGATCAACTGATCAACCACCTTTTGTGGGTCAATTTGGAAATTGGCCTGTAATTATTAGGTTGGGAGGAGTCCAGACTGTTTTTTAAAGAATGGGTTCAATAACAGCATGTTGAAAAACAGAGGGGACAGAGCCGGTTTGGAGGGATAGATTAATAAAATCCACCATGCATGGGCCAACTAGGTCAAAAGCTTTAAGTAGCAAACAGGTTGGGAGAATATCAACAGGGCTTGAAGTTGGTTTCATGTTTTCAAAATGAGACACATGTCCTGAAAATTTAAAGGTGTAAAGAAGGACCAGGATTTGAAAGGAGGTGGGTGGTTGGAGAATAGGGAGCACTGTATTCCTTATATTTCTGACAATAAAATACAGTATCAATTCTATTCTTTGTAGTTTTGTGATTCATTTTTGTTGAGTTTTTTGTTTTGTTGTTTGACCATGAATAAAGTGGAAAAAATGTTTATGCTCCATTAAATCAAATTCACTAAAGCATAATTTTTTTTCCAGTAATAAAGTTGATGTTTCATTGTTATCAAATCTTTATTGAGTCTACATAGAATTTGTTGGTAAATTAACAGTGTTTAGTGGTGATGTTTTGACAATAAATTGCTATTGGGTCAAAGTTGGGGAACGATAATGAAGACAGAGTAACAATGAAAAATTCTGATATATATGTATTATAATCTGTAACATGCAGTGATATATTTAGCATTTTATTTAGAAGAGAAAATCACTGCAGCGTCTGAGGTTTGTCTTCTGGTTTGACAGATAGAGAGATAGAAGAAAGGACAGGAGAGAGTAAATTGCCTGACACGCTTGAATCAGATGTGAAGGTTTGAACAATTTCAGGTGTTTGGTCAAGCGGAAAATTTAAGGACAGAGAAACATTGGGCTGGGATTCTGGTGTTTCAGTGTTTCCTGTGTGTTTACTCCAAGTTTGCTCTTTCAATTTCCAAAAAGCCAAGTGTTGATTCTAGACGATGACAATCTCTGTCAGTGAAAACAGATGTATTCCTGTGTGCTTAGCATTATTTTGTTGAACCAACAAATACGCACAGAAGGCTGCAGCTCACAGGAACTAACCAATAGGCCAGTCACTGGGGTGGTACCCTTCTGTTCATTTACCCTCAGCTGTGGGTTCTGGTTGGAACCCTTGTAGTTTGTACCTTTTAGAGGTCCGCCCTGTACTAAACCTAAACCTAAAGGACCCATGAAAAAAATAAAAAACAGCCTCTACCAGACCAGTCCAGTTCCAGTTGAACATGTCTTATCACAACGACCTGCTTCCTGAAGTTTGGTCGAATTAATCAAAATAGAAATTGACATCTACCCATCTAAGTTACATAGGCATATCTGTGTAGACATAGACAATCATTGAAAAGGTATATACAGTACATTTCGATCAACATTACCCAAGTCTACAGATTTTTGGTCAAATTTGCTTTTGTTACGTTGATTTTATCCCTAAGACACAGATGGTCTCCTGACTTTGTACCTTAACATTTAGAAACATGAGTATTTATAGACCTTTTACTATTTAGAAACATAAATTAAGTTTTAATGCCTTTAGAAAGGTACAATTATGTTGATCAAATGTTGTTCATCTTCCATACCCTTACTGTACACCACAGAATGGTTTAATTTGGCCGTGATTAGGTATAACAGTGGAAGCTAACTGAGTTTAAAATGACTGAGTTTTACTCATGAGTGCCTAATTCTTCATCATTTCCCTTAATTACACATAAAAAAACAAAAAGTTTGTTTTTGATTCCTGTTGGCATGTCTAATAGATGGTTTTATGTGTTGTGAAAGATGTCAGATCATTTATCAGGCGTTTGACTTGCAGAATTCATACATAAATTAAACATCAAATATTTTATACTCTGATTCTTAAACTATAGCTTGGAAAATGTGTCATGTAATTTCCTGAATTGATGATGATGGTGCCGATAGAAGTTCAGCTGTTTATAAACAGATGGGTCACACACACACACACACACACACACACACACACACACACACACACACACACACACACACACTAATAAAATATCTGTATGTAAGAGAGAGCCATATGGTAATCTATACTTACAGTTTCTAAACAGGATTTTGGATGAGTAATTCAGGCACATGGATGGACCATCCGTTAGCACAGATAGGATATCCATGTCTTATGTTTTGCAGCTCGCGCCCACAGATTTGTAAACTGAGTCCCAAATAAATTCTTTCATTATTGAACTAGTTAAATGTGTCAGCATCAGAGGGCCTTCAGAGGTGCTGCAGAGTTTTATTACACTCACAGGTGAAGGTTCTCTCTGATCACTCAATGGTTTGACATCTATTTTTTGTATCTATTCAGCTATGAAAGTCAAAAACAAATAGTTAGCTATTCATGATGGTTTTTCATATTATCTATTAGAATTCCTTTAATAAAACGGCTTACTGATTTTACTTTTAATATTTTATCACAAAATATTTTTCCATATTTTTAACATTTCCATCTTTCAATCACATAATGTGACACACTGACACATCTCATTTCTCAATCCTTTTTTGTATTAGTTTTATTACAGCAAAGGAAAGCAGTTGCACAAAACACTTGTATTAATATATATTTACCCATTTTTATGGCTGTACGTTTTTGTTGTTAAAACACCTACATTTACTCTGGTGTAGCTCACTGATAAAGCTGCAGTCCAGTGTATTTGAGTGAGAGAAAATGTTTTGAATCCACATACGACAGCTCCTCCCAAAACATCCCTTCTCCCCCCTCCCGCTCCCTTCTAACCCCACTTCTACAATTGTGCACACGCATCCTCCAGTCTCTGATGCGTTTTTTGACACAATTAGTCTCTAGATTTTTTTTTTGATTTTCTGTTTTTCCTTCTGAAGTTGATGATTTAGCTCTTGCTAGCCATAAAATGGCTAACTTGTCAGCAGAAGTTTGTTCTGACTTCTCCATGACTGTACTTTTCCAATATGGCACTGTAAACAGGAAGACACGAGGCGTTGGGTGTGCGCAACTCCACCTTTACAGGTTTGCACGATGTGCACACGATGATGGTAGGAGGTTAAACCATTTTATGGGCAGAAAAAGAGGGCTGGTTTGTGCTGAATTTGGTGGTATGGTAATGTTTCAGCAGAGTAAAAAGCAAAGGACTGAGCACACATCCTTGAGGAACTCTTGCCATTTCACTTGACAGGATCCATCCATCCATCCATCTTCTGTAACCGCTTCATCCTCCACAGAGGGTCGCGGGGGAGCTGGTGCCTATCTCCAGCGGTCAAGGGGCGAGAGGCGGGGGACACCCTGGACGGGTCGCCAGTCCATCGCAGACTTGACAGGATGTTAAAATTAATTCACAGATAGAGGTTTTTAGGCATACAGAGAAGACTAGTTGCTTTGGGATGGTTGAAAGCAGATGATTAGTCAATGACCATAATCCTGAACATCAGTGATTTTTCTCCAGATGGTATTAAGACTGCATGCAGGGCATGTGTGATTGCATCATCTGTGGACCAAGTAGCAAGCTGAAGGGGGTCCAGAGGAGGTGAGAGACTAGTTTTAAAGTGACCTTTGAATAGTCATTCAAAGCATTTCATTATGGCAGGTCCGCAGCTGGTAGTCATTAAGGCAGGTTATAGTTACTTTCCTATAGGCACAGCTTAAAACTGCTGGAGAGTTGAAAATTTGTGTCAATTGGATCCTATGAGAATAATTCATAACTAAGGTGATCTCTCAATAAAAGCGTTATAATGTCTGGTATATACACTCACCATATACAATACATATGATTAAGTCACAAATAATTCACGCAAAAACATCAACCCTGTTTTCTAAATGAATGACAAAGACACTTGAAATCTTAACATGTCAAATTAAAGCTACGTGATGAACATCATCCTCTGCACACAGCACAGGCCTACATCGTACTATCAGAGCAGAAGAACTAATGATTAGAAGGTGATAAATATCCTAGTGTGGTGTTATTTTAGCCCATTTATCAGAACATTTGGTGTTTACAGGTTATCTCAAATGTTTCGACAGAGCTGGAGAACAATATCCCTAATTAGTTTTGTTGTCCTTTGGAGTAAGATTATTTATATTGTTTGGTCTGGTATTGATTTTACATTCCTACTCCCTTTTTTCTCAGTGGAAATTAGCTCTAGATGTATGGAAGTTGTCCTGTAATGAATCTGTCTAATCAATGGATTATGCATGAGGTGTGTAGGCTCTTTAAGCTTCACCTGCTGTCTTTTTTATCTCTATGTGCTTTTTAGATTTTTATAGATAGCCTATAAGTGAATAATTGTTTATGGACTCCGTTTGTGTGGGAGCATTCTGGCGTGTCGAGATAAGAGGAGCTGGTGGATTTTGTTAAAATTCAAATAAGTGAAACTCATTTTCCCCCCAAAATCACCTGCTTTGAAACCAGTATCAGTTGAAAACTGAAGATAAAGGTATTTTTGAGCTCTGTGATGAAGGCTGCTATGTGTTTTAAAAAATGTTGCCATGGCGACATTCTATTACTCTTGCTTTGCATAAATGAGTCAGGATAAATTAGAAATCCAATTTGTATTGTTTGCTATGCTCGGAATAGATTACAAATGTATCAGCCAGCTGATGCTAATTCGTTTGGCAGCTTGTGTTGTTCTGATGAGAACGGGGAGGAGTGAGGGGGCGGTATTGGTACTGTGCTGTTTGTCATCAGTTTTATTTACCTTGCAGCCACTCCACAGGCTTCAGGAGGCATATGGCTTATGATAATGAGAGTCCATATCAGGTTGTACTTGTTCTCACATCGTCTGCGAACCAGGGCTCCTCTATATTCACTTCACTTTCAGCACACGCTTTCAAATCCGATGCTAGTTCATTTAAATTCCCATACAACCCAAAGGTGGAAGAAAAAAAACATCTTAGTCTTGGCCTGTTATTTTGCTACAAACTCCACGGAGAGGCTGTGCAGGAAGGAGGTGTTCTGGATGAACTGTTTGTTGTGTTAATTTTATATCCCAGTGGAAACTGATACAGCGGTTTGATTGTTATTCCTCTCAGTATCAAGGACTCGCAGCAAGAGCGCCGGTGTAGAGAAAAGAAAAATCACTGCAGGCTGAATAATTTTCAGAGAAACACATCTGTAACTTCCACCCAAAAGCAGCACTTCAATGACAGACGACAGATGAGTACACAGTCTTATAGGGAATGGTTGTTACTAACTCACAAAACTTTTTGTAAGTAGAGACAACTTTATCCAGGGTGCATTATTTTTCAGTAAGTAATGTCTTTCAGAGTGGTACCAGTGAAAAAAGAGGAAGATATAGGTGGTCTGCATAGTTATACAATTGGGAAATCAAGAAAATAAGAGTTTTGAGCGTCATTATCAGAACTCAGTTCTTGATCTGTCAGGTAACATTTCTCACCTACACCAGAACATGTTTTAACTTCACTTTCTTTTTGTTTATATCCAAGGTTAATGCTACCAAATGAATACCAAATGCCAAACAGAACTATGCATGCTATGCAACAAAAGCTCATCTAAAAATTTATTAGGGAGAGAGTTTTGATCAAAGGAGTTGTAAGAATGTTGAAACAGCTGGTAGAGGTTAGATAGGTTGCTGTCATCTCTTCACATCATTTCAAAAACAGCCAAACAGAATAATATAAAAGCTGACAAATATTAGAGGTCAAATCAAACTGTGGTTTTAAAGAAGCAATTAAAGGTTTTAAATTGAAGAACTGATGGAAACATCAAGGGGAAAAATGCTAGAAAATTCTAAAGATGTGCCAAAAAAGCTTTAACAATTAATCAGATGATTTTTTTTTTAGCCTTTCGCAAGTGCATTTCTGTGTATAAAAGTTATAAATAATTACTGTCTTACCTGTTGTAGAGAGCTTCCTGAACCACCTCTGTTTGGAAATAGCTCTTACATCTGACAGGACTGATGAGCTACAGTAGCAGCTATAGCCTGGATGCAGCTACAATCAAAATGTAGAAAACCCTGTACAAAAACAACTGATTTTCCTGTGTGAATTTGAAACAAACTTGGAACTTTACATGGGATTTTTTTCATTTTCATTTGTTAAATTAGCATGTTCTGCCCATGTTACCTGTGTGGTTTTGGAACACGTTTAACATGTGTATGTGGCTACATGTTTTACATATGAGCTCAAATGTGAAAATCATGTTAAGTTCATGTGCTTTTTTACCAAAGGGTATTTTACCTTCATTCACTTTTACCTTGTAGATTTCTTATGGAGCAGAAAGCAAGCAATTTCCACTATGAGTTAATAATAAAATACATGCTGAAATTTTTGGTGATCTTTTCTGATTTCTAGGTAAATACTTTCCTGTGAAGACGTTTTCGTTCATATACATTTTTGTAGGATTGGATTTTATTTGAAAGACTAAAAGACATCATTTTCCTTTCTGAGTTGAGTAATTTCTGAGCTCTCAGGCAGATTCATCCATCCATCTAGAGCTAACTACTTAAACAAATGATTTTTGTGATTGGAGAGTGTATTCTGCGGTGCATGCACTTTGTGGAAGTACACATTTCTGTCCATATTTTTACAGCCTTTAAAATGCAAAAAACCAAGAGACAAAAATGGTTGATTATTTAAAACCTTGCTTCTGCTCATCAGTGCTCATCTGGATCTGGGTTGAGGGCGGGGGGGCAGCATGCCAGTTGCCAGTTGGACAAAGTGTTTCCAGGCCAGGCTGGAGATGCTAGTTCTAAAGTGACATTTGTTTTAGTTTAGTTGTTTAAGCATTCAGATATTAGCTAAAAGTCATTTTTCAATATAATTTCTTGATGGTAAACAGCTGCAGGTAAGCAGTCTTTTTAAATGGTGATTTTTTTATGGGGGGGGGGGCTGTTTTTTTTCCCACCCCCACTTTTTCTACCTTTAGAGTGTGATTAAAGTTACTTTAGAGGTGTAAACCTGCAAACCATAATAGTTGATTGCTGAGTTTTAAGCTTTCAAAACATTCTTAGAGAGGTGGGGAAACCCCCACAGCTGGAGCGTTTGAGGCCAAAAGTTCTTTGCAATAAAACAATGGATCCTTTCTCAGCGTTGACTGCCTGTCGGGGAAAACACTTATAAAACCTGCTGCCAGATCAGCTCGTGCCTCGCAGTCTGCTGTTTAGTCACACAGAAACATGATGGAGGCTGTAGGTGAGCCTCAGGACAGGAAGCAGGTAGAGGTAGAAGTTGTCCTCACTTTTCATCATAACTGCTTTCCCTGTTATGATTCTGGGTGTTCTGGTTTATTCCCTGGATGGCCCTGGTGTTACACTTCTGATGGTACATTCAGCATTAAGAAGTCCATGATCATACATACATACATAGCTGCAACGGGTACTTTTAGATGAAGCATGACTTCCCCCATGATTTGGCAAGTGAGTTTGGCAGGGACTGAGTCAGGGCTTGGAACTGCATGCTAATTAGAAATTACAAAACCCAGTACAAGTGTTGGCTCCAGTAGCCTGTCTGAGCATGTGTCGCTCTGCTCAAGTGGGATTTCAGGGTTTTTCATATTTGATTCTGCATGAGGGGAGCAGCCAGGCTCCAGCACAATAGGCTGGAATTTAAAAGTGAATCACATGCAAAAAATACATGGAATTATTTTCATGTGGTATTTCCTCAATTATTCATTTTTTTCTTCTCTTTAGTTCTTTTAACTTCAAAAGCGGGAAAAGCATTTCTGAGAATAACCCTTTGTGATGTTAATATTTCAATAGGATTTTTTAAAGTGCTTTTACCAACATTTTATAATACAGAGACATACAAAGATATTGAAAAACAAACATGATTTGATTCAGCACTTCATAAAATATAAAAAGCAAGACAATCATCAAAACTCATTTTAGAAACCAGCATCACTTTCAGTTTTTGATAAAAAAAATATACAAACATGTCAGAAAACAGAAGAATTTCTAAAAAAAAAAAAAAACGTATTCAAATTAAACATTATAGTTTCAGCAATTTTTTTTCACATTTGTCATCTTTTCGAAAAATTTCTAATTGCTGTGTTTTGCCAACTTTCACTAAACAATTATGTTTACAAATTTAAAGTCTGTGATTTCAACGTGCGTGCATCCTTCATCTTCCCTTCACCACATCCCATTTTTCTGCCCACTCCATAATTACATTTTTCTGATCTAGAAAAAAAATGTCCACAGTTAATCTCTGTGCCATATGGGTGGACTGATAGATGCTCCTGCAGCAAGTCGCTTGCTCAAACCGTGTTGGCACAAAATAATTATAATTTATGAAGCCAAACTTTCCGATTTATCACAGGCCATGCCTTCTCAGGCAGCCACAACACATCATTATGAGGTATCGCCTTTCCTTCTTGTTGGCTTCCAAATCCAATAGAGTGGTGGTTTTAGCCAAACCCACTCTACACACGCTATTGTCTTTGGCAACATTTTGCTTTAATGTTTTTGACCTGCTGCATTTGCAATGCAGGCAGATTAATTATGACTGATTTGACGTTTATATGTTGACCCTATTAGAAGAATTCTCTTGGCACCTGCTGCCTTCAGACTCAAATCCATGTGATCTGATATTATCAGAGCACTTCAAAGAGCTGCAGCTGAATATTGTAAGGATGTAATGTTTATTTCTTTAGCGTTTTTCAAGAAATAGTTCACAAAGTGCTTTACAATCAAAAAACGAGAAGCAAGATATACATGGAGAATTGACACTAGCAGATACATAACTAGTTTAAAATAACTGATAGACAGGATTTCATGTGAAAGTCAGTTTAAATAGATGAGTTTTGAGCTGCTATTTAAACGAGACACTGAGTCCAAACGCATGTGAGGAGAGCCACTCCAGCACTGATCCTGACAGGCCTACCCAGTTTCTCAGTCTATCAGGTGATGGTCAACGGTGTCAACAGCTGCAGTCAGGTCCAGCAGAACCAGAACAGAACATTCTCCTGCATCATTTTGAGTCAGAATGTCACTGGAGACTCTGAGAAAAGCTGTTTTAGTGGAACGAGCTCCAAAGAAACCTAACTGAAAACTATCAGGGAAGTTGTGTTTGTCCAGAACAGCTGTGAGCTGTTTAGCTACAACCTTAAATGTATTTTAGACATTGGTCTATAGCTGCTAAAGAGGGAAGGGTTGAGATTGGGATTTTTTAGAAGTGGGAGGATTACATTGTTCTTAAAATAAGCAGGAACTTGACCAGAAAGCAGCAAAGCATTGATTATTGTGAGCACACTGGGACCAATAGACTGAAAGACATTTTCAAACAAAAGATTAAGCTAAAATGTCAAGGCAATAATTGTTCTAGAGGTTAGTTAGGAGATAATAGTAGATTAAAGGCAGAAGAGAATGTTCCAGCAGTACCCATGTTTAGAAAACAAGAACTAACCAAATGGTGGACAGGAGATAGAGACAAAAACAACTAAAAATGATCAGAAATATAAATACTCTCATAACAAACATTGTCAATTGTCCAATTGTGTCGTACAGTCAAGCAACACATTATTGCTTCAGATATGTCCTTATTGTCATGCTGCTTCATTTAAAAGAAAACAATATAAAAGAAATCTTTTTTTAGATAAATATGCAGCATGGGAACTAAAGCCATAAAATTAAATGGACAAAATACAATCTAGTACTCTGACTTGAAACAAATCATAACAACTGGCTGTCTACCTCGTAACAATATAAACGTAATTTCAGTAGAATAACAACATTCTCATATTTTTCTTTAACTTTTATTCACATTTCTTTGTATCATCTGGCAAACAAGACATGTTAATTTAACATGAACCAAAACAAATGAAATTATTCATGCAAACTTGGATTGATAGGAGACCATTTACAATAAAGCATCATAAAATGAATTCATTTTCAGAGTATTGCACAAAAGCTGCTGGATAGCTGGAACAAGAACACTGAACAGTGTTTGTAAGATGTTCCTGCTTTTTTGTTCTTCAGTTTTTTTAACCTCATCAGAGATGAAGGAGTGGAAGGAATCCCAAAGTATTCCCAGACCAGCGTAGAGAACATGGAAGGGAATGCGTCCACCGGGCATCCTGATCAGGTGCCCAAACTACCTCATCTGGCTCTTTTCAACTTGGAGGAACAGCACTTTAACACCAAGTCCCTCCCTGATGTCTGAGCTCCTCATTTTATCTCTGAGGCTGATCCATCTAGTCATTTCAGCCGCCTGAGTCCACAATCTTGGTCATTACCCAAAGTTCATGGCCATGCATTAATGCATTTTTTTGCCTTCCTGCTCAGCTTCCTCTTTCTCACAACAGACCGATTGAGAGTCTGGATCACTGCAGACACTGTCCTGATCTGTCCATCTTTATCTCACTGATGAACAAGACTCTCCTTCTCTTGATGTAGGTCCTCTTTCCTGACCCAGAGTATGAAAATCACTCATGAAAAACGATGACCTCAGATGGTTCAGGAAGAGGATCAGCACCTCTATGTAGGCATTTATTTTTTAAGTACATCTCCAAGTTTTTTTAAAAGTCCCTAGGGTCTGTCAGGAATTCTACCAGCTTCCAAACCTCCAGCTACTGTCTACAGGTAAACAGTGACCAGTGTTGGGTAGTATTGGAATACATGTATTTAGAATACTATTTTGACGTACTGTATTCCGGTACAGTTACTATTTTTAAACATGGTATTCAGAATACAGTTACTTTCGTAATACCATTGGAAAACTTGGAATACTTGTGTCTCCAAGTTGTGTAGGTTATCTATCCCATAATGCCCCTAAACAACGTGCCTCCGTTACCATAACAACCCTACCAAAACACGAGGGTACACTCCCGACCAGCCGGTAGCAACAGGTAACAGCTAGCCTCGTATGGATTCAGACCAAGAGATGGAGTGGTTGGAGTCACAACCGCAGCTGAATCAACCTACAAGCAGTGGAGGAATAAATGCCTTTACGTCCTGGAAATTCAAGCTAATTTTCATTCTAAAAAAGGAACGGGGCGAGCGAAATATAACGGTGCAGTGTGATCTTTGTCTGCCGGCTAACAACCTACTAGCTGCGTCCAAAGACTCTAATCTGAAGAAACACCTTAAAGCTAGTTTTATCTTTCTAGTTTTGCTTCCATAGTACTTTATTTAACAGCCTGTATCCTGTTAGTTCTGTCATTTCTCACATTTACAGTGTCGGTGTTGTATCTGAAAGGATGTTAGCTTGATGATATTGTTGTGGTTTCCCATAATTGTGGGTTTCATGTTAAGAGCTTTCCATCTGGAGTGCAATGAACATGAAGAACATCACTTTGCAATAGACTGAAATTGTGTTTTATAGGGGAAGTATTCTAAGTATTCCAAGTATTTAGAACACAGTACCAGGATTAAGCAAAGTAACTGAATACAGTACCAGGATTAAGCAAAAACGGAATACAGTACAAAATACATTTTAAAACAGGTATTCAGTATTCTGTAACTGAATACATTTGCAAAGTATTCTCCCCAACACTGACAGTGACTAGTCATAGGCACCTCCCATAACACTTTTAAAAACTACCTTAGTTAGCTAAAAGTTGTACAATATTACATGTTTATAAACAGTTTTCTGTCTTTTCCTGTTCCATAGTATTAGCGACACCTACCTTTAGGAATCCAGATCAGCCAAATATAGCAGGCCAAGCAGAGGGCATGTCAGCACTCTGGATGAAAAAGACACTGCAGCATGCCGTCGACTGTCACCTATGAGTAGTGCAGGTGCTCTGGAGAGTTAGAGGACAGAAGCTGTACTTGTTTGCTACTCCAGACAGCTTCAGAGCAGGTGCCCAGACCGAAATAACACCACTTGGCAGGATATGTATGTCATGTACAAACCTGCTAACCTCTTAACCCAGAGAAGTTCCAAAGTGATCCATGACTCCACTTCTGTGTGACCTCTATCCTCAGTCATCTGTTCAGATAAATCTGAAGTTGTAGGAGGCTGTAATTCCTGTGGGAGGATTCAAATACAGAAGGCCATTTTTTGTCTGTTTGGGTCATTTTATGTTGAATATTTTCTGTGTAGATTTTACTTGTGCCTGTGCATGTGGGGTGGCATGTAGCTCAGTAAGGTAGAGTGGCCTTCTGGCAACCAGAAGGTTGACAGTTCAATCCCAGCTCTGGCTGGGTCACTTTGTTGTTGTGTCCTTGGGCAAGACACTTTAGTGGTGGTCAGGAGGGCCCAGTGGCACCAGAGTGTGTGCAGTGTATTTGCATTCTGTAGAATTTTCCAAGACCTCCCATGAGTCACAGTTTGGTCCTGACCCCAGTTTTGAGAATCATGTAAAGCATCTTGGCTCCTTCCCACACCCAAACTACGTTAGTTGTTTTGTTGATTCTAACCTTATTTTAGGAATGACTACATAAATAATTTATCTACAGAACATTCAAAAATTCTGGATTATCACTGTGTTGTGGAAATGTTGTGTTTGTAAATCGTGTGTCTAATGTTAGTGTTTATCATCATTAAGAAGCTAAACACATTTTGGTATATACATAATAATGTGTTGGAAATTATTCTGAAAGTACAAAATGCAAAATGCATTAATGCAAATGAATAGCATTAAGATTTATTAAAGAGTTTTATTCAAGCTGGCATAACAGAACTAATAGAATGGAACCCACTGCTGTCAATGTGGAGCATTAAACATGTGGCCGACTTCTCCTATAGTCTCCAAATTAAAAAATAAAGCTCCCCTTCTCTTCTTCTCATAACTGATGATTGTTGTTTATACAATTAAATCCAACAGCTGGCTGGTCATATCAACTACACTTTAAAACATTCACCTTTTCATAAGGAGATGATTATGACATTGTTATTACCTGACTTAGTGAATAAAGTCACATTACAGCATGCTGCCCTGATCCTTTCAGAAAACACACTGATACTTGTGAAGTTTAGTTCCTCTTTTTGGTAAATGACTACAATAGTTAATTGTTGTCTTTGTGGTCAACAAACTGCTGCACCAGTAAATATTTCTGAAAAAGGAAACTCGTCTGAAAATTAAATGTATAGTCTGGGGAACGAGATTAGTCCTCAAACCACTATGATGTCACAGGATGTTTCTACCATGCTCCCAAACACAATTTCTATAAATTTCGTGCAAATTCAGTCACAAAAGGGTAAATAAAGTCTCTTTCATGTCTCATCATCTTGGTAGAAAATGAGACTCAGCTGAACCTGTTCAGCAATCATTTCTAGTGTAGATACTACAAAGCATGATTGAATGTTAATTGGTTAATTCTACCATGCAGTGCACCTGCATCTGCATGTTTCTTCCTCCCATTTATTCAGGTTTTAGCTCCTATTTGTCACCTGTTTGTATATATCTGTCTCAGTGCCACAAGGTTGAAACCATATTATCTCAGCATTCAGTCATGTGTAAGATGTGGCATATGTGCAATTTAGGACGAAAAAAATACAGACCTGGGACAAAAATGGGAGAAAAAAAAAAGAGAGAAACGTTATTAGCATTAAAGTGTGTGCATTTCTGGACCCTTTTTGAGCTTGGGCAATTTCACAATGAAATGGGTTTATTTAAAGTGCGGGGGCTGGGCTCCGGGTCGGGGACCTGTCACAGACTGGGCGCATTGTAAAAAGGCCAATTGCATCAGTTTGATTGAAGAGCTGTTAAAGACGTTGAAGGCTTCAGCATTCAGCATGCAGGCCAGTTTTATACATCACTGACTTTCACTGCACCACAAATGTGTTTTAGTGCTGATTACATGTTACCCCAGAAATAAAGCACAGACATACACAATCAGGTCGTCCTCCATTTTTGTTTAAATGTTGCTATGCTTGGGTGAATCTCTTTGAAGGACAAAGGGTCAGCGGATAAAACCCGTGAATTGACTGAGCCGTCCCACAGGGGCCGCATGGAACTGGTCCTTTTGGTTTGGAGTGGAGGCAGTTTTTCCATGTTAGGGAGCACCTGTCTCTGTGGTGCATTCATGAGCTGCTGCACAGATGTTTCAGGGTTTCCAGCAGACAAACATTCTCTATATGATTTATGCCTCTCCCCTCACTTAACCTCCTCCTTTTTAACAGCCATCTCTTGTACTTTCCATTACCAACAGAGCTGCATAGCAATTCAAAGGGGATCTAACATTTACTGACCTTCTCTTTCACCAGTACGCCCGAACACAGACAGCAGTCTTACTGTGTTTGTCACTCTCCCTGTGCGGCCAAGGTTTTGGTTGACATTCTAAACCTGCAGATGACTGAAAAGAGCCAGTGTAACAACTGGAGAAGACAATCTTCTTAGGTTATTTATTATGATTGCTTTCGCCCAAAATGTTTTAGAAAATGTGTTTACAGTTACAAGGAATGCCTTTGTTTTGGTTTTGGTTAAAAAACAAGAGAACGTTCATGTTAAACTATGGTTTCTGAGCCTGGTCTTCCTGCTGGTCTGACTCTGTAACTGATTTTTTGGTTTTCACCTTTGGTTCATCAGCCTCAGTCTGTGTTTATGGGCCTCCAGTTTCTTCTTCTGCCAGTTTAAACTGTTTTTTGATTTGATAGATTTACTTTTTTCTTTCTTTTGTTGTTGTTTTTTTGTTTTTGTTTTTTTTTTTTTTTTTTTTTTTTTTTTTTTTTTTTTGGGGGGGGGGGTAATTTTCAGTTGTTAAAAGTGTTTATTATCTCCCCTGGTTTCTCATAAAGTTTTTTCTTTACCAATTAGAGTCCAGTACAAGACCAGGACTGCTGCTAAGGCTGGTTTTTTGGCAGATATTTATTACAACCAAACCCATTTGGTTTCCCACAATCAGGAAGCCAACTTTGAAATAATGATAATAATTTTTTAGAATTGATCCTCTTGGGAACTTCCCCCCCTGCATTTGACCCTGAGGAACCATGTGCTGTCATTTGTACGCAGTGGGAGGGTGGGGGTAAGTTTAGAGCTCAGTTTCTTGCCCAGGGATGCTTCAACATGTTGCCTGCTGGGGCCGGGATTCGGACCAGTCAGCTTGTGATCAAGAGATGACTATGCTTCCCTTTTGAGCCACAAACCGCCCTGTCAAGGCTTCATTTCAGAGTTGTGGACTTGAGTTTTATGACTTGGAATCAATTCAGACTTGAGTCACAATTTTGATGATTTTAGACCAAAAAAATTTCACAAAGGACTTGAGACTCAACTTAGACTCTTGCCACCAATGACTTCCCAGATAACAAAATTTATTTGGCCCGGATCCGGGCCAGATCCATCTCAGGTTCTGGACCAGATCCGCACAACGGACCTGGGCCGGTGTCCTTTAGCACAACGGCCCAATACCGGTCCGGATGCGTTTTCACTAATGTGGGCCAGCTGTGGGCCAGATCCGGACCAGATAAGGCACTTATATATTTTGATCCGGCCCGACTTTGGCCCAAATATGCATTTCTTCTGCTGATACTGTACCAGATCCGTACCGGATGAGTGGTGTCAGGATGCCAAATCCGGCCCGACTTTGGCCCAAAAAAACATTTCTTCTGCTGATACTGGACCAGATCCGTTCCAGATGAGGATTCTTGCAGTACCCCAATTTGGTCCAAATGTGCACCTCATCTTTGTAATACCGTGCTGTATATGTACTTCACCAAGTTTATTAGAGTTCTCTAAATTTTGCCTGTCAAGAATTGTCTATGTTCTTCAAATCAGTCTTTATAGAAACTATTGATCAACAAAATAATAAAATGGTGAACATTGAAAAAGGTTTGATATTTTAAAAGTATCTATATTAACATAAATGGAACATAATTGTACATTTAGTTTAATTGAATAATTGTGAAAATCTATCAGTGTTTAACAATGTTTATTTGAAAACAATCAATGGGAAATTGATACATAGTGACACTGGAGAGCAGCAATTGATTTTAATACATATGCTCTCTGGATATGAACAGGAGTGAATAAAATAATATGAATAAGAACATGAGTGGATCAAGAGCGATGAACATACTCCTTAAACTTCAACCAAACTTGATAATCCGGCAACAAACATAGCAAAATAGAAAACGGTGTGAAACAGACTTTATGTTGAGGCGT
>SSNR01000324.1:351367-363551 GCA_006937965.1 Callopanchax toddi
TGACCGGCACTCAGTTCTAATTGCATGGGGCTCAGTGGGATAGGGGCGGGCTTAGTAAAAAAACTAACTGTTTTATTGTCTTATGTCACAGAACAGGGTTAGACTATCACCGATATGGATTTCTTAAAATCATACAAAGCTCCTGAAAGGAGGAAAACATTAGATATCAGCTTTAATTGCAATTAACGCAATATTGTGAAAACCCTAATTTCTCATTTCCCATACTCAATTATCTACATTTATATTTAGACCAGGAAAAAAAAAAAAAACTAGAAATAAATTAAGAAAAATTTCCAAACTGCATAACATTTGCATGTATTCTGGAAGAACTCTCACCAGAGCAAAGTATAGATCCACAGCCTGTCTTCCCTGGTGGAAACAGGGGAGTGAAAACCTGTTCCTGGTGCTCATCTGCCTGATGTGTCCTGTAGAGCTGGGGCACTGGCATCGAAGACATGTGAGAGACTGGGGCGTGATGAACTGGAGGCATTAGGGCTGGAGACAAACATTGAATGAATCATTTCTGCTTGAAACTGATTACTCAGATGATAATAAAATTGAAGAAATTATATTTTAGAAATCAACATTACCCTGGTAACAACTTGGACCAAAATCCCTTTGTTCTTGATCATAAGAAAAAGGAATGTGGCGCAATGGACTGGAAGGCGGGATGGATGTATTCATGAGCAGAGATGTTGCAGAGTTCTGGTCAGCTTTAGCAGATCCTATGTCTGGAGTTGGTGATGAAACCGGAGGGGCTGAAGTAGAGGAGAAACTGCTGGGTCTCTTCCTGTTATCCCCCTCTGTTTCACTATCGGAGTCAGTATCTCCAAAGATGATTCTACCAAAAAAAAACACAAACAAAAAACAAAGCACAACAAGCCTAATTACTTTTTTTGATTTAGCAAGGATAACTGAAAGATGTGGTTAATTATAGAAACAAATCAATAAAATTGCAATAAAAAGATACAATTGAGATTTGCAGACATTTCAAATCCTCAGTCTGTTCCAAGAAGCCTGTGTGATTTGACCTCAAAGCGATGGCAGGACAAAATAAGCATGACAAACAGTGCAGTACTTAACCATATGATAATAAACAAAGTAAATAATAAGATATAAGAACAACAGCCTTTTAACTTTTGTAAATTTGAGACATTATTGTCTGTATATTTTCTTTTTTACTATACATGTGTCATTAATAAAGTGAACTAATTATCAGAATTAAATTGTTTTAAGCAGGAGCTAAGAGAAATGTTTACAAGACACTGTAAACTTGGTTATATTTCTAAATTCACCAGCATGTTATGCTTTAAAACAGCAGCCACATTATAACAGATGTTTATTTTGTTAAAGAGAACGAATACTCACTCCCTTGCCTTGGTCTCTGACAGAATCTAAAAGGGAAATAGAATATTTATTAGTGCTATTACAAAGGACCTCTATGAGTTTGCTCAATTTATTTCTAGTGTACAACTTACTGAAACAACAATTCATTATAATGCATTTTACTACTACTAACAACAACAATGATATAAAAATGAGCAAGATATTCATTGATAAAGAGTTGCTAACATGTTATAATTCACTAATCTTATGTTTTGGTTTGTGAAAAAAACAGGTAACTAATTTTTGCCCTTTTTATAGGAGGGTCTAATATACTTTGGATAATAAATTCATGCATGTTTGTTTAAATAAGCATAGCTGAGAAAAATGGTCAGTTGTAAGTGTAGTTTAAAATGTAAGTTTAAACATGTTAACAATGAAGGTCTTTGAATGTAGGGTATCACAGATCAAAACTACCGGTATATATCTGTTTAACTCTGGCAGATTTACGGTATATCTGTAAATGTTTCTGTTTATTAGTGTGCATGTCGCTTAGAAAAACTAAGTTTAATACTTTTCTCACGTAAGCAGATACATTATTGGGAAGTAAAAACGTTTTTTCTTTGCTTATCGGTAATTTGCTATGTAAACACCTTAGTCTGTACACTATTTAGGCAACATGGTACCGTTTGCCATGAATTAAAAGTGAACTTTATCACATGCAGCTTCTCTTCCAGCTGTAACCGAACTGTACACACCGTCAGTACCACTTATTTCTCTACTCACGTCGCACTGAAACACAAACTCATACAACTCTTCATCCCGACCCTCCGCTGTCTCTCTGAACGGTGGAATCACGCATCAAAACGCCTGACGTTATCTGACTTGACGGGCGTGATCAATCTCCTCGGGTGTAGAGTCCCGCACTGTTGTTGTGCTTGTATTACCAGCGCAGCGATGCCTTGCGCGCTACCTTGTCTGATGCATTCTGGGAGTTGTAGTTGTACTTTTTCGGTAAAACTTCTGTAGAAAAACGCTATTTAGGACGCATTAAAACCGTACTAACGTTGATAAATATGTTCATAGAGTTGTGGAATTAGGCTGCTAAATTATGTAAAAACCGTCTGTTTCTATATATTACTGACAATTTTTAAAGAGGCAAGCTAGCCTAGCCTAGCAAAATCGCCAACAGTTTTTAGGGTGAATAAGATCATTTTATAAGTTTAGCGGTACAACTACATCATAAAATAGATATTTTATTTTTTTTAAGTAGACCACAAACCCAAATTCTCAACAGCTTTTCAATTAACACCACTGCAATGATTTATTAACTTAAGTCAACGACCTTGCAATAAGCTGCCAATATTAGGCACTCATATTTAACATTAAAAAATATAAATATAAGTATTCTCGAACATGTTTTGACAGAGTTTGGCTTACCTTACTGGAGTATAAACTTGAAAATCTGCGTTCACCGTCTCCAGCCCTCTCCTTCTTCTGTCGACTTCCGGAATAAAAAGCGGCGCACCCGTTTCGACGAGTCCTGACAGTCAGTGAGCCGAACGTGGTTCCCGCTCACTGATTTTGGGGATCCGTTTTATTGACGGGACACCATCAGTAAACGGATGCGACTGTTATACGGATCTGCCGGTCTGTAAGCGGATCTGGTTCAGAGTCAGCTGCTATCTGGGANGGAAAAAATAACATTTTCAGTAAACTTAATGATGGATGTGTTTGTTGAACGATGGGGGAAATGGGAGGAGTATGCCAGAAAATGTATACCAAATGAGGACTGAAAAAAAACCCCAATAAAACTACCAAATGTATATTTGAATCTCATATGTAAATGCAGCTAAATGTACATGTATGAAAGTAACTGAGTAGATGTACACGAATGTACATTATAAATCTGTATAGACACATATTCTTTTCTTCCTCTCCAAGTAATATCTTTTAATGCAAAAGGTGAAATAATGCTACATGTTATTCCTACTGTGGTTTATGTTTGATTGTTCTTTTGTCTTAGAATTCTTTTTTCTATTCATTTATTTTTTCTTCTTTATTTTATTCATTCCACATTACTATTACTTTTCAAGAAGTGAAAATGAAGATGAAGATCTGGAAGGCATGACATTGTTTTTTTACTACTGAAAAAAAAAAAAAGTTATAAAAAATAAAAATAAAAAATCTACTTCGAATAGACCCTGTGCACGAGAAAATGCTAACTTCCGGGTTTGAGACCGGATGTACTGTCTTTCGTTTCCTGTAGCTGTATTTGACGGTAAATCCTTACAGCGAAGATGGACTACAGAATCATGTCCAAATTACGAAAAGGAAAGAATCGGGTTAAAAAATGGTTGTTGTATATCAGAGGTCGCGCTAGACTTTTTGGTTTTCCGTCATTTTGACTGACAGGGTTTAAAAAATCTGGTCATAATCTATTTTTATCCATCACTTATTAATTTTAAAAATTATAATAATTACATTTTCAGTAGCATTATTACTCAAACACCGGGCCCATTTAGCACATAAATCCATAGGATTAGACTCTAAATTAGTCGATCAGCCAGTCATCCTATAGAAATTTCTAAAAACTCCGTTTGGAGTCGAGCGCCTCGCAGCGAGGTGCAGCTCTGTGCGCTCCGCGGGACTCTGATTACAGAATATTAACGTTCATTATGAGATCATGAGAGACAGTGAGAGAGGGATGAGGGGTTCACATATTTTTCATTGAGATACTCGGGGGGGGGAAAACCTGGCGCTGCTGTTTAATGCGACCTCCTCGCGTTTGGAGTCCAGTTCTATGTGCGCGCAGCTCGCGGAGCAGATTTTGCGTGTCAACAAGCCTCCACAGCCTATGAACGCTACTCTGAGGGCGCATTACAACAGGAAGTGTAGTTAATCCATATAGGGGCGTTTGAGCGGTTCGGGTCTGACACCTGATGCGCTCTGGAGGACCAGTGTTCTTCTGCTGCAGAGCGCAGGATGTCTGGATCACAGGTCTGCACACAGCAGCACAGAACCTCAGTCTGGGCTGCAGGTATTGGTGGAGATGCTGCACTATTTCTGCATCCTTGGTTGGAATTATTAGAGGGGACAATTCAGTGATTTCCTATGACGGTATGGACGGGCAGGCTCGTGCGCAAACCTGTCAGAATGACCGGCGCCCTTCAGATCTTTCCGTCAAAGTAAAAAAAAAAAACGGTTAAATACGGGAAATTTCCGGTTAACGGGACCCCTGCTATATATTAGAATTTACGATGGGGAAGGTTGTGAACACCTCATCTCTCTCTCTCTCTCATGAAATCATAATGAACGTTAATATTATACAGAGTCCCGCAAAGCGCACAGAGCTGTGCCTCAGCTGCTGCTGCACTGCGCTCCACTCCGGAGAGTTTTTATTTCTATATGATGACTGGCTGATGGACTAATTTAGTGTCTAATCCTATGGATTTATGTGCTAAATGGGCCCGGTGTTAGATCAATGGAATAGGAACCGAGCGATCAGCAGCTTCTAAACAGGTTCTCCAAACCGCGACCGTCAGCGGAGGATTACACAGCATGTAAACAAACTGTAAAAAAGCCACAGCATATACACAAATAATTTACGTTGGGAAGGGTCTCAAAGTTGAGTTGTTGCAGGTAGATAATGGGACGTAGCTGGTGAGCTTTAGTGATTTCATTCCAGTCGTTTGGAGCAGCAAACTCATTATGACCTTTAATCTTTCAAAGCTTCCATAACAGCAACAGTAAAAGAGTAGACTTTTAGAGATTAATCTTCAATAATAGCAGTTTGAACTGTTTGGGCAAAGATTCAGATCATATGAATTGTCCTTACAGTATACAGCAAGCCTCCTGCCCTTGGTTGGTCTATCCTGATGAAATATAATAGAATCAGAGATGGACACAGCAGAGTCAGGCACTGACTTCTTGAGCCAGGTCTCTGAGATGACTAAAACATCAGGTTTAGCTAAATTAACATCAACTTTTAGTTCATCCATGTTGGGGAGGAAGCTTTGAATGTTTAAATGCAAAAATCTTAAACCTTTGCGGCTGCAGAAACAATCAAAGGTCGTTGTCTTGATGCCAGAAGGTGTATCCAAAGTTCATCATGAACTTTACAATATGAATTAATGTTAGCAAACATAGTGCAGTGATGAGTGCCAACATTTTACAGTTTTAGGAATTTTGATCCAGCAAAGGTCCTTGGTGCGATGGAATCCGCTTCAGGCGTTACATTTTCTTAGGTCTAAAAGATCTCCAGAATCTAGTCCATGCTGAGATCTGGTCCAGTCCAGGTAATTCTTATCCTCCTGCATCAGCTGGGTTGACAATGTTGTTTGTCCTTTAGATCAGGAATTTGAAACAACAAAAAGCTCTTCATGTTCTAGAGAACCCGTCCATCAAACAAATCATTCATAGACACAATCCCCCAAGAACTGCAATGTGGACAGGCTGGCGTCATCGGCACATCAGATTTGTAGAACTGAAATCCACACTTCAGGGGTTCCTAGGGTAATTCGTAGCAATCTAACAGTTTAATAGAAGAACTTGTAGTTGAATTGTAAGTTCTGTGATCCATCCCACAGAAAGAGGTTCTGGAGATGTTTTGCGTTGAACTAGCACACACACACACACACACTCACTCATAAAGGGACCTGAGATTCTGGAGGGTGGGGGGAACTGGAGCGCCCACACAGCACGGATGGAGGAGTCAAAGTCCACACAGAGACACCTGCCCAAGTGAGAACTGAACCTGGGTGTGTCTCTGTGATGACAGTGAGCATCTCTCCACCGTGCTGCCCGTTTTTTAAAAACCAGATAAATATCTGCCCCTGAAAACCTGAGGTGAGTGTGGAAGAAGAGTGTCAGTTCAGATGTCCTCGGACGGGTTCTTTCTTTTCCATCTCTGCGGTTTCCTCAGCCCCAGGAAATGCCTCATTCGCTTCCAAGCTGAGGGCCTCTTTGTGTTGGTCTCTGAGGTGGCCTGGTCAGGCTCAGGCTCAGAGACCAGGCTGGGGGGTGTCAGGTTGAGGTTATCCCTCTGAGAGATGGAACCAGGGACGATCTTTAGAATGACGGCCTGTTCTTGACCTGATTCTAGACGGCGGGTGACCTTTAGTCTGCCAGGTCCAAAGTCCTCAATGTCGACGGACTGGTCAGAGACATTCTGACTGGGCCGAGTCTTGATCTGAAGCAGGGTCCTCAGGTGTTCCATGTCTGCCTTCAGACTCCTCTCCCTGTCCTGGGAAGTTGTCTGGATGAACTCAGTGAAGTCTTGTAACGATGCCAGCTCATCCCTCAAGTCCTCAACAACAGTTCTGAGCTCCTTGGAGGATGTTTGGGACTTCCCTAGGTCTGCCAGTAGCTCTGCCTCAGTCTGCTGCCATGACTCCTGCAGAGCACGAATCTCCTCATCCGTTTTTTTCTTCTGCTCTGCAGCAGCTTGTTGACTGGCTGAAATATCGTTTTCATATTTCAGGCTCAGGTTCAAAAGACAAGACTTGACACTCTCCAGTTCCATCTGGAGAGAGTGGTTCTTGTCTTTTTCTGCCTGGAGTTCTGAGGCAAGTTCTTCCTGGCTCTTTTGTTTGGCCTCCGTAGTTTGCTCTAGTTCCAGACACAGCTGGGAGGCCCGCAGGTTCTCAATACTCCCTGTTGCTGTTTCTTCCTTCTGAAGGGCATTGAGTCTGTAGGCCTCCTGGGGTGTCTGTTCAGCCATTGTCGTCATTACGGTGTTTAATGACTCCATATGACTAATAAAACTGGAGCATTTGGTTGGACCGTACATAGAACAATTAGAAAAACTATAGGTGTAACAATTGATTAAACTATCCTTAACAATTAATATAAACTAGCACTAGAATAATAAAAACAAACGATTAACAATTACAAAAGCTATAAAAAGAACGATTAGTTAAAACTATAAGTAGAACAATATAAAAAACGATTAACAATTAAAAAGGCTATATAAAGAACAATCAGTTAAAAGTACAAGTAGAATAATATAAAAACAATGCAAACAATTAAAAAAGCTATAAGAACAACAATTAAACTATCACTAAACTAAATCAGAAAACTAAACTATCACTAAACTAAATCAGAAAACTAAACTATCACTAAACTAAATCAGAAAACTAAACTATCACTAAACTAAATCAGAAAACTAAACTATCACTAAACTAAATCAGAAAACTAAACTATCACTAAACTAAATCAGAAAACTAAACTATCACTAAACTAAATCAGAAAACTAAACTATCACTAAACTAAATCAGAAAACTAAACTATCACTAAACTAAATCAGAAAACTAAACTATCACTAAACTAAATCAGAAAACTAAACTATCACTAAACTAAATCAGAAAACTAAACTATCACTAAACTCGTCTCGTCTCGTCTTCTTCCGCTTATCCGGGTCCGGGTCGCGGGGGCAGCATCCCAATTAGGGAGCTCCAGACGGTCTTCTAAAACTAAACTATCACTAAACTAAATCAGAAAACTAAACTATCACTAAACTAAATCAGAAAACTAAACTATGACTAAACTAAATCAGAAAACTAAACTATCACTAAACTAAATCAAACACTCATAGATCTCTCTCCGCTCTTCAAAATACGACTAACCACCACGAGGACTAACAAGGAAGTCAACTGAACTATGGGATTCATCGCTATTTATACTCTCAGTCTCAAACGTCCTTTGATGACAGCATATTATCACTACATTGAGAATTTTGCATTTTTATTCTGTTCATTTACCACCCCCTAGTGGCCGGCTGCATATTGCTTTTGTCAAGAGGCTAGTCAAGCAAGAATGGTCACTCCTCAGTGTGTTTCAGAGACAATTTCATCTGCGTTTTTCAGCTTTGAAGCACAAGTCCGTAAGTTACCTAATGTTAAGGTGTTGTTACATGATTTTGATGAAAATATTTTACTTTTACAGTATCGGTGATTTGTAAATGCTATTGTATTAGCTTCAAGTTAGCTATATGTGTTGCTAGCTGCTTACTAGTGTAAGCGGGGACGTGTTGTGCGCATGCGCAACTCGCTAGGAACGTTCGTGTGTGTATCAGGGGGGAAGTTTTGGCGGGGTTGAACCGTGCGGTTGTCTGTCATGTGTGGAGTTCTACAATAAACGGAGACGTGTTCCCGTTCTCCAATACACTTTGCCTCCCGTTCTTGAGCTCACCGGGACCGAGCTGGAACCCAATAGCTCGCCCGCTACATTGGTGGCAGCGGTGTTTTGCTGAGTTATCCCGGGGACGTGTTTTGTGAAGACGGCGGCTGTTAGCTACGCAGCACCATGCTTGGAAGCTCTTTTGCCGGTATGGAGGACGAGGACAAGTACAGCCCGGTTTGGACCGATGATGTGTGTAATGTAAAGGTGGAGCTACCCCCGCCGTTTTGCGGAGACGGCAGTAAGCTCTTCGCTACCTGGATCAAACAGTTTGAGGCTGCCGTGCGCGCCCAAACCCGAGGAGCGGGAAGACGGAGCTACGCCGCTACATTAGCAGCTCTGTTGCCCACTAGACTGGACGGCGCTGCTTTCCTGTTGTGGGACAGCCTCTCTGCGGCGACACAAGGTGACTTTGAGCGTGTTAAGGAGAAATTAAATGAGGCATTTGGACAGAAACAGTTCATGCTTTACTTCCAGACCTGTGTCTCTGCTAGGCCTCGGCTGGCTAATGAGAGTTTGGAGCTATATGCGGCTGATATTTCACGACTTGTTGCTGAGGCTTTCCCTGATTATGACGAGGTGGCTCAAAATGGAGAAAAGTTTAGGCGTTTTCTCGCGGGACTGGATCCTGGCCTCCGCGCCAAATGTCACGAACAGGGGGCTACTGATATGGAGGAGGCTCTGACTATAGCTGGACGTTGTGAGCGGGCTAGACTGGCCATGGGCGTGGGGACGCAGAACGCAGCCTGCTCCCCGAGTGGCCCGGTGATGGTGGCTACGCTTTCTCCTGCTAGGGCCACTGATGTGGTTAACAATAATGATAAAGCCGCAGAGATGCTCCTTGACGCCGTGGAACGTCTGACAGCGAGGATGGACAAATTACAAACGGATATGAAGGACATGAGAGTACATAGCCACAATGTGGAGGATGGCAGACGGGCTCGGCTGTCGGACTGTGGAGAGCACATGGATCGGCATTTTCCATGTAGGTGCGATTGTGGTGGAGATGGCTGCAGATCTGCTAATAGGGAGTACCCGATGGAGTTTCGTGAGAGGGGGCGCTCCCCCCAAGGACGGCGTGACGGACGTGACGGCGAAGAGTGGCCAACTTCGGCACGGGGTTCCCATGGAGGATCGCTGGATGATTTCCCAGATCGCTTGGGGAGCAGGGGCACCCAGAGACCACGCACCAACGAGGGACCACAGAGGCGGAGAGGTGTGAGATTCTTGTCCCCCTACCCGCGATCACCTTCCCCTTCCCCAGCTGGACGGAACCAGGGAAACTACCGTTAACTGGTGTTGGGACCCGAACACCAGTTTCTTCCTCCGAGGGTCACAGTGGACGCTCATCAGTTGAAATTGATGCCGCATTGTTGGGCTGCGGTTCTATGGGTGAGTCCAAACATACATCCTATGTAAGAGGACTGATTGAGGGAGTGGATGTTGCCGTGCTGGTTGACTCTGGGTCAACTGTTTCATTGATTTCTGAAGATTTTAAGATGTCAGTACCTGCTTTACGCAAACGTGTACTTGGCACAAACTACACGTTTGCACATGCTGTAAATGGACAACTGTTGGACACACTAGGAACAATGACTATTTCTATATGTTTGGGTGAGATTTATGTAGAACAGTCTGTGCATGTTGTCAGGGGGGCAACACAAAAAGTTATTTTGGGCTTTGATTTCATGCTTGAAAATCGGGCTGTCCTTGATGTAGCAGTGGGGGTTGTTTGTCTCAAAGGAATGGACATCCCGTTGTTACATGTTACTGATCTCATACCGAAATGCTGTAATATCACCATGTCTACAGATGTCACTGTTCCGCCATTTTGTGAGATGGTTGTTCCTGCACAGGTGGAGTTTCCCCGGTCCAACAGACCACGTACTGACTCCTACGTTGGGTACCTTGAGCCTGAAGCTCGTGACAATATGGAGTTTGTGGTTGCACGTACAGTGGCGCCAGTTAAAGATGGGCTCACTGTCGCGCGGCTGCTTAATCCTACTGATCACGAGCTACATATGCACTCCGGTTCACACTTAGGAGTTCTCTACCATGTGGATGAGTGTGACATTTTTCAACCTACTGACTGTGTGGACTCTGGTCACCAACACATGATCCTACCTGACCTAACTGACTGCCCCATATCTGACACACAGAGAGAACAGCTTCATGCTGTGCTGCATAAGCATCAGGAAGTGTTCCGTCCTGGACGGGGTTTTTCCAAAAGTGAGGGCATGATCAAACATCGGATTAATACTGGTGAGCAGCCCCCAGTTAAGCAGCGAGCATACCGTACCTCCCCAGACAAACGTAGGGAAATGGACAGACAGGTGCAGCAGCTTCTGGCTGATGGCGTTATTGAGGAAAGTTGTAGCCCATGGTCCTCTCCTGTAGTTCTGGTTAGAAAAAAGGACAACACATGGAGGTTCTGTGTGGACTACAGGGGCTTAAATGCTGTTACAGTGAAGGATTCCCATCCCCTTCCACGGGTGGATGACACCTTGGATGCACTAGCTGGGGCCACATGATTCAGTACCTTGGACTTCTCAGATGGTTACTGGCAAGTAGGAGTAGCGGAGGAGGACCGTGAAAAAACAGCCTTCACTACTGGCCATGGGCTGTACCAGTTTAGGTCAATGCCAATGGGTCTTACAAACGCTCCAGCAACCTTCCAAAGAGTCATGGAGCTGGTACTTAAAGGCCTCCCCTGGCATATTTGCATGGTTTATCTTGACGACATATTGATTTATAGTAAGTCCTTCAGTGAGCATGTGAAAGCTCTTGAGGAGGTGCTTTCAAGGATTGGAGCAGCAGGTCTGCGACTGAAGGCACGGAAGTGTCAACTGGCGCGTGACCATGTAGTGTTTTTGGGCCATGTCATTTCGGCTGAAGGGCTGCGCCCGGATCCCAGAAACACGTGCAAAGTTAAGAACTGGCCAGTTCCTCGCTCTGTGACAGAGGTGCGTGCCTTCCTTGGCCTCTGTTCATATTACAGAAGGTTTGTGAAGGACTTTGCTCTAAGAGCCTCGCCCCTTGTCCGCCTCACAGGAAAAAATGCCCCTTTTCATTGGACAACCGAATGTCAGGAGGCTTTTGAGTTCATGCGAAACACTCTTTGTGCTGAGCCTGTGATGTGTCACCCTGACTTCACACAACCGTTCGTGTTGTACACGGATGCGTCCCAAACCGCAGTCGGGGCAGTACTCACACAGACGGTTGATCGTCTTGAGAGAGTGGTGGCGTACGCCAGCCATGCTCTCACAGTAGCAGAGCGCAGGTGGTCAACATATGACAAGGAGTTGTGGGCAATAGTATGGTCCGTCCGGAACTTTAGGCATTACTTGGGCCTCCGGCCTTTTACCATTGTTACTGATCACAGACCCTTACTTGGCCTGAGACGACTCCCCATTGATAATGACAGAACGGGCCGGCGTAGCCGCTGGGCCCTTGAACTGGACCCTTATGACTGGGTGATTGTCCATAAGAACGGGGTGCATCATACCAACGCTGATGCTTTGTCTCGATGGCCCATGGCGCCTGCTATGGTGGTGAGTTCACAGACAATTGATTTTCCCACTAGAGTAGTGTGCACTGTGGAGGCACCAGAGGAGCCCCCCCGGGAGGTGCTAGACTCAAACACGCTAGGTTCCTGTGAGCTTGCTGAGCATGCAGACAGAGT
>SSNR01000324.1:367598-483258 GCA_006937965.1 Callopanchax toddi
TTGCTGCTTTGTGTTGTTCCTTTCTATGTTATGAAATGGGGACATTTCTTTTTGTAAGGGGGGACGACTGTAAGCGGGGACGTGTTGTGCGCATGCGCAACTCACTAGGAACGTTCGTGTGTGTATCAGGGGGGAAGTTTTGGCGGGGTTGAACCGTGCGGTTGTCTGTCGTGTGTGGAGTTCTACAATAAACGGAGACGTGTTCCCGTTCTCCAATACACTTTGCCTCCCGTTCTTGAGCTCACCGGGACCGAGCTGGAACCCAATAGCTCGCCCGCTACACTATTTAGGACGCATTAAAACCGTACTAACGTTGATAAATATGTTCATAGAGTTGTGGAATTAGGCTGCTAAATTATGTAAAAACCGTCTGTTTCTATATATTACTGACAATTTTTAAAGAGGCAAGCTAGCCTAGCCTAGCAAAATCGCCAACAGTTTTTAGGGTGAATAAGATCATTTTATAAGTTTAGCGGTACAACTACATCATAAAATAGATATTTTATTTTTTTTAAGTAGACCACAAACCCAAATTCTCAACAGCTTTTCAATTAACACCACTGCAATGATTTATTAACTTAAGTCAACGACCTTGCAATAAGCTGCCAATATTAGGCACTCATATTTAACATTAAAAAATATAAATATAAGTATTCTCGAACATGTTTTGACAGAGTTTGGCTTACCTTACTGGAGTATAAACTTGAAAATCTGCGTTCACCGTCTCCAGCCCTCTCCTTCTTCTGTCGACTTCCGGAATAAAAAGCGGCGCACCCGTTTCGACGAGTCCTGACAGTCAGTGAGCCGAACGTGGTTCCCGCTCACTGATTTTGGGGATCCGTTTTATTGACGGGACACCATCAGTAAACGGATGCGACTGTTATACGGATCTGCCGGTCTGTAAGCGGATCTGGTTCAGAGTCAGCTGCTATCTGGGTTGTAACTTCAAAAGGACTTGAGCTTGCTACTTTAAAATACCTGATATCTTACTCCTTGTGAGCATAAACAATTAATATTTACTAGGAAATGTAACTTAATTCTTATTTTTTTATGTCAAATAAATGCACCTTTTTAGAAGCATTCATAATTTCCATAAATAATTTCTGATTATTCTGGAATAAATTATTAATTTAGTCAAACAACATGAATATTTATGGTTTAGAATTTTTAGGAGGATTTCTGTGTCCTGGGACTTGAACAGAAAGACGTCTCATTTTATTTTAAACACCATAAAAAACCTGTTGGTATTTGTGAACTCTTTATCTGATCTCCAATCAGTAATTGTAAGTAAGTAAGTAAGTAAGTAAGTAAGTAAAGTTTATTTATATAGCACTTTTCACAGAAAAAATCACAAAGTGCTTCACAAAAAACAGAAAAAAACAAATAAAATCAAAACAAACAAAATATCATTAAACAACAACAAGAGAACATAAAAGAGTTATTTAAAAGCAGTTTTAAATAATTGGGTCTTCAGCTGCTTTTTAAAGGAATCCAGACTGTCTATACAGCGTAAAACTAAAGGAAGGTCATTCCAACGTCGAGGTGCAACAGACTGGAAGGATCCATCACCTCGCTTGTTAAATGTGTCTGCATTAACAGCTCAACAGGACATTAGAAACAAGATTTATAAACAGCTATTGCTCACAAAAAGTTCTTTATAAACATCTTTTCAAACTGAATTTAATGAATTCAATTGAAAACGGACTGTGAAGACAGCTCTATCCAGTGCTCTTACCCTCATTGACACAATGAATGGTCATTTTAAAAAAACAACACAAACACTGCAGGAAGATGAGAGCTCATGTCATTCCTGCAGCAGAATGTTTTGTCCTGCATTAAGCAGCATAAACCATCATAGACTTTGATCATGCTCACATTTTCTTTTGTCAGTTTTGTTGAGCCCACCTTCAGCTACTGACAAATAGGATTCTTTGCTCTGGCCTCGCTAAGAGCTGATGTGGAGAACATTGTTTTTTTGGAGCGCTAGATCCAGAGCTTTGCTGTGGAAACAGAAAGAACTGGCAAGCTGTGGGTCTGGTTGAGCACTGGTCAAGAACAAAACAAATATACACACACACACACAAAAAAACAGGTCCCAGTTTCAGAGTTTTACTTTCTCATTCAGCATTTTGTTGCATCTTATAACAACTTTAGGTTTCATTAGTCATTTTTTCACCATGTTAGTGTGTTTAGAATATTTTCTAGTTGATCTAAATTATATGCTTTTACTTCACCTTTGGTTCTTGTTTGTGTTCTGGTTTGTGTTTATTTTATTAATTGTTTTGTCATGAACAATATCTCCAACTCCCATCTTTCCATGAACATAGTTAATGGAACTTAGTTACCTTGTGGGACCCTTCCTGATTCAGCCCCAGCAGACAAAATGACAAATGATGGCCTTAATAGACAAACCACTCAAAATCCAGTAGCATTACGGGTTGAAGTCCCTCTTTTCATGAGTATTTCATTATTTCCTGCGGTCTGTTTGCTTCCTCCACCCTCTGCCATCTACAGTACTTGTACACATCATTCCAAGGTCACATTAATAGGGATCTGTTGTTATGGCTGCGCGGCTTGCTCTGCCTCATCTTCATCATCAGAGGTCTGATGAGAATGTACTCAGGACCAATGTTTAGAGGGAAAATCAATAGAGCTTAGTTATTAGGAGGTAGAAGGATAAAAAAGACACTTGATGCTTGAAATAGCATGAGTGCATGTAACTAGGCAACTCTTGTGTTTGATTAGTTGTTCTGTGTTTTCAAGAACATTTTGCAAAGGAAATTTTTTCTTATTTTTCATGTTGTCTTTTGTTTTCATTTTTATTTGTAGAATAGCTTTTCAAATAGACAGTGCTAAGATGGACTTTGTAGCTTAATTTATTACAAACAGCTTTGTTAAATTTGTCTGTACAAGCTAATTATTTGAGTCACAAAAATTAAATCAGAATTTTGTTTCTTGTAAGATTTTAGTGAGCAAGCCTTGTTTCCCAGAAGGGTTTACAGTCAAAGTCTTTTAGAACAGCACAAAAAATGATAACCTTCCTGTCAGAGAATAATAAAAGCCACAGTTAAAGAACAAGATCCTGTTTCTAAAAGTAAGTTGTAAAGTAGGAAGAGAAAGAGAGTTATCTAAAAGTGTATTTGCTTTTTTTCCTATATAAAAATATCTATAAAGCTGTTGGATATAAATTAAAACAACTACAAACATAATGCAGCATTTCTGTCATTCTATCCAAAGCATCTTTGAGTGGCTGTTAAAAGCACTATATAACACTTATGCATTATTATTAATTTCTATTATTATTATTAAAGTGAATCAAAATGCATTTTCCTTTCTGTGATTTCACAATCTTAATTGTATTAAAAAATCAACAATAGTAGATCATTAATAGATGTGTGTTTACTGTTAACACAATCATTTGCTGCAAGCATCGTTGATACTTTCATGTAAAATACCTAAATTAGGTCTCTTTAAAATTATAACATTTAAACATTAGGTAATAAGATGTATAGGATTTATTCTTGTCAGTCTAATCAAATTGAACAGTTATAAATATTTAGTTATGTTTATTTACTCATTCATACAAACCTCTCAGGTGACTGCTGGGAATAGACATCAGCTGAAGATGATGATGAAATAAGTTGAACTTCTTAATAGTTTGGAGTAAAAAAAAATATTTAAGCCAGGAAAGACTGTGGTTAGTGGAGAAAAAGAAACTACTTATAAAAACCTAAATACATAAATAAGTGAATGTTTCATTGTTGACCCTTTAGTGCTCACCCAAAAATAAAAAAAGGAATGAAAAGGGTGCTTTTTAAATTGAAGCAATAATAATATGTTCAAATGTTATTCAAACATGTCTATATGTATTGCGTTAACTCGTTTTCATTTTCTTTTATTTAGCTTTAGCAACAGCCAAGTGAAGAGAGTCAGCTCGTTGATGTTTGGACCACGGTTCTCAACCGGTAAAAGGTGGAATACTTCCTCCAGGTTCGGAGTGAGTCTTGGACTCGAGTGGAGTTTCAAAGTCTTGTTCACAAGCTTGTGAGATGGACTGGTGTACTGGGGCTTCATCTGAGCAACTTGGTACCTTCTCTGCAGTACCAAATTGCTCATTGGTTAGCCTGTCTCACATCACCCCAACCTCTAACACTGCCTGCAGTTTTCATTTTATTCAGACTTTTTGAACATCAGACTTCTACTGACTCATCATTTTCCACTAACAGCAGACTTCTTACTGAGTCCAAAAGAATAGCTACTAACCTCTGCTCAGCTGGAGCTGGCTATTCAAAGGGGCTTTAAATGAACACGAATGACGTTTTGTCTGTGATTGTTACCAGTGACTGGAGTTAGCTTTATTAAGGTCTCTTAGGAGAAGACAACAGCCTCTGTTGAGACACTGTGGCACGTTATAAACTCAGATTAAATAAAATTAAATACCACTTTCTTTTGTTCTCTATGCCTGAGTCAAGAGTCATTTTATTTTTTTTATTTACATATAAACATGACAAAATGAATGCAATTAATATTGGATTATGTTTATGTAGCTCTTTTCATGCACCCAGGAGCTTTACAGAGGATCTATAATTCATGTGAGCACTCACTCACATACGTCTGTAGCCAAAGCTGCCCTGGGCCACTCTGACAGAGGTGGCCATTTTGTGCCATCAGCCCATCTGACCACCACCAAAATTCACACACAGGCAAGGTGGGTGAAGTCTCTTGGCCAAGGACACAATAACAAAGTGACCCAACAGGAGCTGAGATCAAACCGATTACCCTCTGTTTGCCAGACAACCACTTGACCTGCTGCCGCCTGGTCAGTCTATTTTTAATTAGAATTTCTACCACTTAAGATTTGTTTTACAGCTTTGACACTATTGTAACCCAATTCAGGGTATGTACACATCACACATAGGTTCAGTGGAACAGAGAGAATTAGCAATAAGCCTTGGACACAGGTATAAGTAAGAACTATAACTTTTAGTTAAAAGAAAATGATCAACATTGAAAAATAACAATACAATGAAATTCAATAAAAGGGGGTAGAACAGTCAAATCAAGTTGACTCTCGCTGGTGTCAAGCAGGGGGCTGACCAGTGACCAGTGACCCATCAATAGGGGCGCCGCCCCACCAGTCTCACAGAAAGCAGAAGAAGAAGACTGGAATCACAAACGAACCATGAAATTTAAAATAAACAATCTATCCATTATACATACAAGTCCTGTGTATAATCTGGATTTAGGTGTAGTTAAAATGTTCTCTCACTTTTTATTTTACCAGACCAAAAAATTGTGTGATGTACTTCCTGTTTCTTTGGGGGTGTAGCCTCACCAAATAGGCTATATCCTCTGACCTTTGACCTCTGTTGACCATCACAACAATAATCCATCTTTTTCCCAATAACTTGGAATACAATCACTCTTGGATTATGTTTAACCTGAATCAAGATCCCTACAGGTGTCCAACTGTCCACTTTCAGGTGTCCATCTCCCAGATGACCTTAACTGGACACTAACTGGTCTAATAAAACACTCTCTGTAAAGAAGTCTCTTCTGTAACACCACAGACTGGTGTTCCAACTGTAATCTCTTGTTTACAGAACATTCTCTGTAGTGTTCCTGTTCAGGGTCACCTACACACTCACACTCAAAGTGTTATGATATGCTTCTCTGCTATTTTCTACCAATATAATGTGAGTGTTTAACGGGCGGAAGTCATGTGACTTGGTAACTCCCTCACAGTCCCTTGTCCAATCAGAACCATTCACAACTCCACTAACTCAGTTCTGATTAGTACACTTAATATCTTCTGATTGGTTAAATTTAAGACTAACTGTCTTATTTGTCTGTGTTCTTAGGTTTTTCAAATTAAATGATTGTTCAATCTTATCTGGTCTCAGCTTCACGTTATTAATAAGGTATTTCAATTCACTGTACTCTTTCAAAGAACCTAGAGAAATATCCCCGTTCAGACACTAAAAGAGTGATAGTGTCAAAGGTCACCCTTTGGATAAAACTAACAAAACTCCATTAGTGTTCTTACGGAAGGTGTAGAATAAACCCCAGGTTTTATAACGCTACAGGGGTCTTCTGCGCATGCTTCAGGCGCAACAATCTGACATATAACTGTTGCATGCCAATGGGACCCACTTCAATACAAAGTATAGGAGAGCCATTGGGGCGCAGAATTTTGTGCCTGAAGCATGATCAGAAGACCAGAGCCTCAGCTCAGATCAGGACGTTGACCTGGAAGCTCTAAGTAGCTCGTGGAGTTTTCATGGAGGAAACTAAATGGATATTTATTCAAAGAATCCTTCTTGACAGCTTGTGACAACAACCCAACAGATTGATTCCATATATTGTGTCCTGATTTAATCAACTTGACGGTGAGTCACTTGGTTTGTTTGTTTCTTTTGTTTTTATTGACAATGTGTTGCTGAATTGCCCCATTCAAAAACACCTATAAGCTGATGGCTAGGGCTAGCTAGCCATTAGCTTATAGGCCATTAGTGATTTTATTCATTAAACAGGGACATGTCTTTGTTATCGTTGTGGCTAAACTTTAGAACTACATTTATACGTAGTGTTGATTGAATTTGGTTTATGTACTTTTTGCCAGTTTGGAAGGTTTTTTTTGTTGTTGCTTTTCTGTTAATGCCAGAGCATCCTACAGGAGTTTTGTGAGTGGTCTGAAATTGTATTTTAACTTATTTTGATGGGACCCATCAGTGAATTTGACTTTATTTTGTTGTTAATTCACTTAGTTGAGCTGATTGTCATGACTTGCTTGGTTATTGTTTGCTGTCTCAACTGTAACATTATCTGACTGTGTTAGTTATAGATGTATTTATGTGTGTGTGGTGTCAGAAGAAAGCATATTGTGAATATTAAAGTGCCTGTGACTCCATATTTAAATCACTTTATATTAAACAGGTGTAATCTTTGATGCCTCTAGATTAGCGTTGCACCATTATAACTCAAAATACGCTGTAATTATTTCCTAAGGAGCAACTCAGAGATCAGAAGAATGCGCCGCCTTCTGGTTCTGCTGGGTTTCTCCTTATTTGGCAGCCTGACACTTCTGCTGCAGTAGAGGGCAGTGTCGTCGCATGAAAGAGAAACAAAACTGAAACTAAACACTACACGGTCTATGGACAATGGCGGCGGCACTGCCTTGCTCCAGGTGTCGTGAACGTGCATGTGGGAGGAGAATTTACCATATAAGCAAGTCCGGATCACTATGACCTCATAGCGGGCTGGAGTGAAAAAAACTGTTTGAAACCTGGGTCTGAAATCTTGAAGAGCTTCTCACTGGCTGTACTAGGAGACAGATGGACGCCGTTTTTTGCTCTTTCTGGCAGGTTTAAGGTGAGAACTCAATGTTGCAACATGATAGATAAGTCAGAAAACATGGAAACCGATGTCATGGGCACTTTAAGTTATGCTTTTTACCTTGTGTAGGTCAGGGTGTTTTTCCTTAAAACTCTTACAATTGCTGTTGTGACCACATTGGTTGTTGTTGTTTTTTTCATTGTTATTTTTATTTAACTATATTGATATTATTCCTAGGTCTCCTTATGAAGATCATGTGATTTCTTTACTGTTTGATTTGTGGAATTAGACCTAACTGCGCCACATTTTTAGTGAATTGGTGGTATGAATTTTTACCAGCAACATTTTGAGTCAGATGAAAATATTTTGCTTCATTCCCTGCTCTAGTGGTGATGTGTCTTTTTTGTGCATCAGAAAACTGACTTGCAAAAATGCACTCCACCCAAAAAAAAAAACGTCCCCAGCCGCCACTGGGGCTGACACAATCCTACCACATGAAGGGTGGTCCTCCACACAATCCTCCATCCTGAAGGGTGGAGAGGGAATTCAAAGCTCAACTGGTAGGCTTGCCATCAACAAAATCAGCAATCAGACCTAGACAGTCACTTTATCAGAAGAGGTAAAGACATTAAAAGTACTTCTTCAACCGTTCCACCCTTTTTCCCACTCATCTCAACCCTTAAGACAGAACAGATGTGTGTCCAGCTCAATAATCAGCAATGTTAAGTTGCTTTGAACAAACCGAGTGCATCACTTCCAGTTTCATTCAAAATAAAGGTCTGGTTTCTCTAAATGAAACCCACAACACTACAATCCTAAAATGAAAAGCAACAATAATCAGAGATGAATACAAATTATTATTTAGCTCCTTTTCAGATTATGTCATTATGTTTTTTAAAGTGACCTATTTTTTTCTTGGGTCATGAACAGTTGGTTAGTGCTATTGCATCACAGCAATAAGGTCACAGGTTCAACACCCTGGCTAGACTATTTAATGTGGAGTTAGCATGTTCTCCCCATGCTTATATGGGTTTTCTCCAGGTACTCCTCTTCCCCCCCACTGACCAAAAACATGCATGTTAGGTTAATTAGTGACTCTCAAAGGGCCCTAGGTGAAAATATGTTGATGAATTATCCCTGTGTGGACCTGTGGTGGACTGGTAACCTGTCCACGGTATACCTCGCTTCTCAAGCAATGACCACTGGATATAGACACCAGCTCCCTGAGAGCCTGAGCAAGATCTATTTACTGATAAACATTTATGTCTATTTAAAATGTCTGAAAAGCTCATAACCTTTTATTGTTTCACGTGCTGAATACACACCACACCACATTTCCTTTTCTTAAGCTCCAGCTCTTGCATTCATACTTAACATGGATCCAGGATATCCAGTCACATTTCAGAATCCTGCCCTGCCCCCAACCCCTTCGATAATATCAGCTTGAGCTCGTAACTTCTCCCCAACGTAGCTGGTCATTAACATTTAGCGTTCTGAGAACCTGTCAGTGTCTATTAGTGTTATTGCTGGAGACCTGAGAGCACTGGGGGAAGGTACCTGGTGTCTGGTGTCAGTTCCATCAACTCCCCCACAATTCACTTCCATTGTTAATAAATGCAGAGCCTCAAGTACTCATGGTGGATAGCAAGGTCAGTGTGCAGACAGCGACTTCCTGTTACAAACTGGTGTAAATGGTTTATGAGAAACTGGGTAAGTGTCATTGGTGGAGGATGGGGCTCTAACAGCCTCCACTTCACCTCGATGTGCGGGGTCACAGTGCAGAGACAGGATAAGATTGGTCTCGTAATGCTTTGTTCAAACTGTGAGGTCCTAACCAGATCCAGGAGTAGACGACAGCTTTTGTTTTCTGAGAACAACATTCTCTCAAACACAGAATGTTCATTTTGCACCAATACTGTGCAAGCAATCATTATGATATAGGTTACTTAACTTAACAATCTTCCGTTAGGTCAAGCCAGCAAATCAAAATAAAAAGATACATTACATAAAACTCTGCAATAGAGCAACAACAAAAAAGTAACAGGGGGCAATGACCACTCCTACATATGTTTTGTCAAACAAGGCTGTGTGATTATAATGAGAAGAATTCAAATCAGTAGGAATTCCATACTTAAAGAGAGAAAACTATATAAAAATTACAGTGCCAGGAAATCTAAGGTAAGCTTAGCATAGACGCATGAATGATAATAAAAAAAACAACAACAAAAATATCTGCCAGGAAACAGCTTAAAACTTTAAACAAAATTAAAAGTAAATGGAAGAATGTCTGTCACACAGCAGAAATAAAAACTACTATCAGGTGTGAGAGATCAGTACCAAACCAGAAGACAGACATAACTGTCTCCATAAACGCACAAGTATACCTTTAACATGTCCATTCTCTAATCTTTCTATATCTGCCTGCCTGGTATTTTCTGTTGGCAGGGCCTCAAACTGACGTTTTCTGAGTGAATTAAAGACAGTTATCCTTTCGTTAAAGGATCTAGGGGCAGCTTTACGAAACAAAATTCACGAGCGATGCGACCAGTGCTGAGAGTAACTACAGCCTTGCACGGGAGCACGCAGAAACTTCTCACTAGTTCTTCTCATTCAGGTTCAACCAAAGGCAAGCAGAGACATGATTCCATAAATAAAAATACATTTTATTAATACAGAAAGAAATATGGTCAAACAATGTACCACGCCACACACACACACCGAGTTATGGCTCGGTTGAACTGCAAACCTAATAGTCCCAGAGGGGGGCTAACAGAGAGCTAGCTACTTCGCCTGCTGCAAAGATCCGGTCCACTCCTCCGCCGGTCTGAGTCTCATTGTGTTAGACGGTCACACACACACACAGCTCACGTAGAAGACGGCAAGGAGTCCACCAGCGGGTTTGTCTTAATAACACAAAGTTATCTATACTCCGAACTGCTGACTTCAGAGTCCAAGGTTTCAACTGCCCCCAAACCAGTATACGTACCGTGTTCACAACACCTGCCCGCCAAGCGAAGGCGGAGCGGAAGCTGCAGAGTCAGCCGGGGTTCTCACCAGATTTCCTCCCTAAAAGGCTGCATTCAGTAACACCAGACCAGCAGGACGACCGAGCGCATCGCCCACTCATCCACTGTGAGTGGACTGAGGTAATCCAGTCGGGATCCAGCTGAGCCCTGACACAAGGTCACATCCACACATCGCTGTGCGCTCATCTCTAACAGCACCTTTAGCTGTTTGAAACCCTGTAATCCATCAGAACGGTTGTCAGCTCCATGACCGCTGCCCAAATACCACCAGTAGGCCTATTATGAGAAAAACAACATTGTCGAGACGAAGTAAGTCGGCCATTGGCACGCAACGCAACTGTGCAATACTGCCACCTACCGCATATACATTCCTTTCTGGTTGAGAACGCGCAAGCAGGGTCAGTTGACGTCACATTCGTAGGACAGTGCGGGAAACTTGGGCCCGAACTGAAGTACATTTTAAAGCTCACAGCCTGCTGGAACGATACATGGGTGGTCTCATCCTTTTTAGTTTAAAATGCTTTATCACCCATTAAATTTATAAACTGAACATGCATGATTATTTTTTTATACAATTGCTGCCTCCAGTCCCTCTAACTGTTGCTTTTTTGTTTCCCCAGCTCTAGTAAATCCAATAGTTTGTGATATGTAGTAAGTAATAAAGTAAGTAATGTTTCTATAGCACCTTTCAAGACTTAGATCCAAAGGTGCTTTACAGTCAGACCAAGTGAAGCAAAAATACATGGAAAACTGAAGCTAACAGTAGAGTACCGGTAAGTTCACAGAAGAGATACCTGAAGCACAGGGGTTCATTAAAAAAACTGTTTAAAGAGATGTTTTGTGCTGCTCTTTAAAAGAGACCACTGAGTTCACCAATATCAGGTTTAGGGTGAGAGAGTTCCAGCAGTAAATGCTCTGTCTCCTTTAGTCTTCACCCTACACAGCCTGTGCTTTACCAACTAGTGTGAAACTAGAGAAAAAGTTACCTAAGGCATTATAATTTATTCTGGCATCAGGGTGCAATTTTTGAATATAAAAACTGGAATTACCCAGAGTGTCCTTTTGCATGGGTCTTGTGTTGTTCGTCAGCTAAATGGAAACCTGATCAAAAATATATGCATTCACACACTTGGGCATCTCATCATTTCAGCTTTACCACTACAATAAAAAAAGCACCACAATGTAAGCAGCATTGTGTGATGTGACAAAAGATGAAAGGCTTTGAGCTCTGTGGAGGTACATGAGGCAGCGGCACCAGTAGCTCAGTTTTATAATTCTTCACTGTTTAGACACCTCAAGTCATGCAAAATGCTTTGGTTTTGTTCTCAAACAAAAGCGATGAGCTCGCCTGTTTACCTGTGGGTTTATTCATCAAAGTGATGATATATTTTTCAAAGGGAGTCAAACGGAAGGGTTTGTAAATTATTGTATACAGGCTTATTTCAAATGAAATGGGTTTCCTTGAATAGCCACTGGGATTGCTTTGATGCCTGACACGTTCTGGCTCTGCGTGTTATTATATGTACGTAGGTTTCACAGTTTAAATAAAAAAATAAAATTGGGTTATTTTCTGTCCAAGTGTGAGTGCATCACACATGTTTATCCATTGAATGTGAAGGTGTCAATACAGACAGCTTTCATTCACACTGTGACAGGGATTTGACTTCTAAATTACCGGTGAAGTGTGAAGTTAAAGAAATGATTCATTAGAATGAAGGCATGCTGCAAATCTAGGTCCTTGTGTCCCACGACAATGCCTGTCAGCATAAAATTTTAATATGCATGGCATCTCATAAAGTCATCTGGTGTCAGAATAGTTGTTCTTCGCTCCTTTAGTTTTGTTTATTTGGGATGTGCAGTCTGTGCAAATGGAAGCAAGGGAGAAGGGTGGATGGGAAGGTGAGAGTTGAATAGGAATAAAATCAGCAGCGTGAGATAAAGACTGAGCGACAGAGAGATGATGAACATGCACTGTGTCCATGCGGCAGCAGTGAGCTGACCGTGGGAATGGCAGCTGGGGCGGCAGAATAAATTTGAATGCTGATCTCGGTTAATAAATAACTTTGTGAACCAAAGCACCTGGCCCAGTCCCCAGTGTGATCCAGTGTCGTGGTGAGCTTGTGTTGATTATTCACTAACCGTCCTGTCAAGCAAAAAACAGGCCTCCTGCTTCGACACTTTGCTTGTCTGCTTTATGGTGAAAGACAACACACTTCCACTGGTGTGATTCCTCAATGGAAGAGCTACAATAACTATAAAGACATCATGACCCTTAAAGGCCATCCTTCACATTAAACCCATCTCTGTGACATTGAATAGCTGGACATATTTAAGTAGTGTTTCAGATGTGAAAAGGATTTAAAGGTACCATAGGGAGTTTGGTAAACATTGTAGCTTAAAACATTTTTTTTATGCCTCTAAACAATGTTCTAACATAGTTGCCATATCCCTATATTCCCTTGCAGTTCTCTAAAAACCTCAGCCAATCATACGTTTTGGACTGAAAGCAGAAATTTTGAAAGCAACTATTGAATCCGGCTGTCTGTCTCACCGAAGCGCGTCACTTCCACACTGGTTGGATCCTCCATTAAAGTGATAATATGCAGTTTTGCTTGTTTTGGGCTCCCTCTGGTGTCCGTTTTAAATTACTGCATTAAACAAGTTACCAGATCGTTTCAGCTTCTAAACGCCAATATCTACCTGTTGAAATGTCTCCTCAGCCTTCATAGCTTTCTACAGGAGCGGTTATTTACTCTTTCAAAGAAATCAGCTGTGTTCAAGCAGGGAGAGATTGAAAAAAAGCAGGAATCATGAGCTAAAAACACTCCAGCGATAGCATAACAGCTAGCCACTTTGGGTTAGCCTAACCCTCGTGGGTACTTCCTGGGTACCGTGACAGCGACGGAGATCTTGCAATCGTTGTTTTTCGGCTGTAATCACCAGATGGGGCAAAGTGACTTTTCATTAACTTTGTAAAGGGTCATATTAGCACATACTGGCTCAAGGAAAAGATTTAAAAATATGAAAAAGTGGCATATTATCACTTTAATGCGTGCTGGTGCACTTTAAAGCAGAACATCCCGAAAGTGAGAGAAGGACAGAAATGACCAGCTGTTAGCGCTTGAATTTTAGGGAAAAATACCAGAGACCCCAAAAAGAAAAACACATTTTCAGCTAGCAGAAAACAAAAAATGTTTAATGTAGAAAGAGGAAAAACCAGGGGGTGTTACGGTCCCCGTAATTTGTGGCTGTTCACTGCTGCAGGGTCACCAGCTCCTGCTGCAGCCATCAGCCCTGTTTCTCCCCCTGCCTGCAGTTCCAGCACCAGAGGCCACGCCCAGAGCTCCACAGCTGTGCCTCATCACCCAATCACCACTGCAGCATAAAAGGCTGTTTCAGTCAGACAGTCAGGGGAGCAGTTTGGTGCTGTCTCCCCGGTCTGTGTCTGGTGATTAGTTTGAGTAGTGATAAAAAGTAAAAGTAATATTGGAGAGTTGTTTGGTGGCTGGGTTTCTAGCAGTTTGTTGTTTGTGGAGTTTAGGGCTGGGATTCCAGCGTTTCTGTTTTGGTATCTACTTTAGTGTTGTTAGTTGGCAATTCATAGCCATTTTCAGTTTGTTTTCAGCATCTTTAGTTTAGTATTTAGTATTTTCTGAGGCTTATCTTCCCTCTTTTAGTTAATTGTTTATTGATATTAGTGAAGAGCGCCTTTAGTTTACCTTTTATTGTGAATATACCTCTTCTGTTTTGTTTGAGAATAATAAATGAAAATACTTTTTACTTTACAAACCTCTCTTTATTTACCCACTTCCTTTTGTTAGACCCTGTTTTTGCTCCTAGACCCCCAAGGGTCGTAACAAAATGGGGGCTCGTCCGGGATATTAATTATCTGGACCCTCACACAACCTATAAGTGGGTTTGTTTTGTGTAGTCAGCTTAGTGCTTGGTGTTTGATTATTGTTGTAGTCCTGGTTCCCTCTTGAAGTATGTTTGCTTTAAAGGAGTTTTTGGAGGCCCCTTCACGTGATCAACTTAGCAGCTGTCGCAAATGCGATTTGGTAGAAATAGCGGTTCACCTAGGTCTCACCGGGGCCCAGCAGACGCTGAAGGACGATCTGAGGGAGAAGGTCATCTCCGCCTTGGAGAAGGAGGGACTGCTGCCAGAGCTGCCAGAGACTGAGATCCCAGCTGCAGAGCAAGAGGTTTCTGCAGATGGCACTGATGGAGAAGGAGAGACCCCAGCTGAGGACACCACAGAGGATCTTAAGGGCGAGGAAGACCTCCAGCAGATTTCTCCTGATGGTGAGAACTCCAAAACACCTCCTCCTCAACAAACTCTCCCCTGTTTTGACCAGTCTTCCCCAGGGTCCTCAAAAGGCTCAGTGGACGGCACACACCTGCAGGTCCGCCTGGCCCGCCTAAAGTACGAGGCTGAGGAGAGGGTACAAATTCGAAAAATTGAAGCGGAGGCGGATCTCCGAAAGTTGGAACTGAAGCTGGAGCTACGCAAACTGGAGACGGAGGAAAAGGTCCGACTGAGGAAACTCGAGCTTGAGCATCAAATTAAGTCATCCTCCATGCATCCCGCCAGCACTGAGATGAAACCCGCCAGTGATGAGTCTGCTCACAGAGATGTCAGTAAGTGCGTTTTGTTGATGCCGCCCTTCCGTGAGTCTGAAGTAGACAGCTACTTTCCCGCCTTTGAGCGTATTGCGACAGCTCTATCTTGGCCACGGGAAGTATGGTCGTTACTTTTGCAATGCAAGTTAAGCGGTAAAGCACAAGAAGTAATAGCTTCTCTCCCTGTAAAAGACAGTCTTGACTATGACAAGGTAAAAAGCACAATTCTACAAGCTTACGAATTAGTTCCAGAAGCGTACCGACAGAAGTTTAGGAACTTTAAAAATAAATCACCAGGCCAGACCTATGTTGAGTTCTCCCGTGAGAAAAGTCTGATGTTTGAAAAATGGGTTTCTGCATCTAAAGTTTCAACCCTTGAGGATTTGAAAGAGTTAATCTTATTAGAAGAGTTCAAAAGGTGCATTCCTGAACGGGTTGTGTTGTATCTAAATGAACAGAAAGTTACAACCCTGTCTGCTGCTGCTCTGCTTGCAGACGAATACTCTCTTACTCACCGCGTCAGCTCTGACAGCTGTCAAAGAGAAGTAAAACGTCCAGTCTTTGGTAAACCTGTGTCTGCTCCCCAGACTCATGTGAGTCAACCCAGGTGTTTTTTTTGCCATAAACTAGGACATGTCGTGAAGGATTGTCTAACGTTAAAACACAGGAATAACGGTAATAACAAACCGCCTTCTCCTCCTCGTGAAGTCGGCTTGTTAGCTCCAAGTCTGACATCACCCACAAAAGAGAAAGCGTTTGACAACTGCTTTACTCCATTTGTATTTCCAGGTTCTGTAAAACTAGCGGACGCTGACAATCCTCTGGTAAAAATTCAGATACTGAGAGACACCGGAGCGTCCCAAACTTTGATATTGGAAGGTACTTTGCCCTTTAATGAAAAGAGTTCTACAGGAGTCTCTGTTCTGCTGAAAGGAATAGATCTTAATACAGTTTCTTGCCCTCTACATAAAGTAGAGCTGGACTGTGACCTGTTGAGAGGAACATATGAAATGGCTGTTTGTACTTCTCTGCCCATCTCGGGTGTGGCCATTTTATTAGGTAATGACATTGCAGGAGGAGCTGTTTGTCCTCCTTTGCAAGTTATTGACGCACCCTCTGCTGATTTAGCTCCTTATGAAACCACTCATTCAGATGTTTTCCCATCATGTGTTGTCACTCGATCTCAGACCAGGAAAAATGCTCAATCACTAGGCATTTCAGGTTTGTTTGGTGAAAATGATTCTATGACCCATACTCATGACAAAGACGAAAATCAGAGTTCAGAGTCGTCTGAATCGGTTCAGGAGGAATTTCCCCTCACTAGAAAAACCTTAGCAGAAGAACAAAAAGCTGACCCCTCTTTGCAAGGTTGTTTTGTCAGTATTACTGCTCCACAGAAAGGAGGTGCAAAATATTACTTGGAAAATGAGATTTTAATGCGTTGTTGGGACAACCCAAAAACTGAAGGTGCTCTCTGGGGAAAAGTCACCCAGATAGTCATCCCCTCTCGGTACAGAGAGAAGATTCTCACAATGGCTCATGAAAGTCAGTGGTCTGGACACCTAGGTATAAGAAAAACGTGTCGTGTTGGATCACTTCTTTTGGCCCGGCATGAAAAAGGATGTGATCATGTTCTGTAAGAGATGTCATGTTTGTCAGGTTTCTGGAAAGCCTAACCAGAAACCCTCTCCGGCGCCTTTACATCCGATTCCTGTTATTGGAAATCCATTTGACCATGTTGTTGTGGACTGTGTCGGTCCCCTGCCCCAAACTAAATCAGGAAAAAGGTTTCTGCTCACTATTATGTGTACAGCTACTCATTTCCCTGATGCAATTCCACTGTCTAGCATAACTGCCAAGTCAGTAGCTCGAGCGTTGGTCTCATTCTTTTCTGTATTTGGCTTGCCTCAAGTATTACAGACCGACCAAGGGACAAATTTTAAGTCTGCTTTGTTCCAAAATGTCGCAAAGATCTTGGGTATCCGGCATGTGATGTCATCTGCCTACCACCCAGAGTCACAAGGGGTGCTAGAACGGTGGCATCAGACTTTTAAAAGTATGCTAAGAAAGTATTGCTATTGCACAGAGAAATCCTGGGATGAAGGTGTCCCGTTCCTGTTATTTGCTGCCCGTGAAGCTCCTCAAGAGTCTTTGGAGTACAGCCCTGCTCAGTTGGTGTTTGGACACACCCCTAGGGGCCCACTGAAGGCGTTGAAAGAGAGGTTGTTGGAGACAACTTCTTCCAAAAAGAGAAACGTAAATAAATATGTCAAACAGTTTCAGACCAGGCTACGTGATGCTAATCGGCTGGCTCAAAAATACCTGAGCCATGCTCAAACTAACATGAAGACCCGGCATGACAAAACTGCTATAAAGCGCGAGTTCTGCCAGGGAGACAAGGTGTTAGTGTTAAACCCACTACCTGGAAACACTCTGTCTGCTCAGTATGAGGGCCCTTATGAAATCAGAGACAGACTGAGTGAAACCACTTACACCATTCACACACCACTTAGGCGAAGAAAAATCAGGACCTGTCATGTAAACATGCTAAAACGGTATCATCCCCCTCAAGACACACCTGCAGAAAACCGCAGTGATGCACTGGTGTGCGCAGCCAGCGTAGTCACTCTACCACCTGAAAATGAAGTTCACATCCAAGGTGAAAGTCCTCGACTTAACAACTCGGAGATGTTAACCAGATTGGATGATGTACTTTCTCATCTGGAGGAACACTGTAGGGATGACTTGTTAGATTTAATCCATTCTAACATGTCTTTGTTTTCTGACGTCCCTAGCTGCACAAATGTGTTGTGCCATGATGTAGTAGTTACTAACCCGAGGCCTATAAAGCAGCATCCGTATCGTGCCAGTCCACTAAAACGAGATCTAATGAAAAAAGAAACTGATTATTTATTGGAGCATGGTTTGGCTGTGCCCAGCCACAGTCCTTGGAGTTCACCATGTTTGATAGAAAAGAAACCTGATGGGTCGTCTCGGTTTATTACCGATTACAGAAAAGTAAATTCTGTGACAGTGCCGGATTCATATCCTCTGCCCCGGGTGGACGACTGCATTGACAGTGTGGGGAGGTCAACTTTTGTTACAAAAATTGACCTTTTGAAGGGTTATTGGCAGGTGCCTCTAACCGCCACTGCCTCTGAGGTGTCAGCATTCGCAACTCCTGACACTTTCATGCAATATACTGTTATGCCTTTTGGCATGCGCAATGCCCCTGCCACTTTCCAGCGTTTAATAAACACCGTTATTGCTGGACTGGACAGTTGCAGTGCTTGCCTAGACGACATTATAGTTCATACCATGTCCTGGGAGGAACATATTGCAGCACTACGGGCACTTTTCGAGCGTTTAGCAGCTGCAAACCTCACTATAAACTTGGCGAAATGCGAGTTTGTTAAAGCCACGGTGGCTTATTTAGGAAAAGAAGTTGGACATGGGTTTGTACGTATGTTAGATGACAAAGTTCAAACCATTACTGAGTTCCCTCGTCCTAGTACCAGGCGAGAATTGAGGAGATTTCTAGGGATGGTCGGGTACTACAGGTGTTTCTGCCGAAATTTTGCCACAGTTGTTCATCCTTTAACAGACCTTTTGAGCCCCAAGTTGCCTTATTCTTGGACCAGTGCTGCTCAAAAGGCTTTTGAAGCCTGTAAACAGTTATTATGCTCTGCTCCTGTGTTAACTTCACCTGATCTATCTCGACCCTTTAAACTTGAGATAGACGCCAGTAACGTGGGAGTTGGTGGAGTCCTCCTTCAAGAAGATGCTGCAGGTTTGGACCACCCCATAGCTTACTTCTCTAAGAAGTTCACACCGTGCCAGGTTCGTTATTCCACCATTGAGAAGGAAGCTTTAGCTTTGCTGTTGGCTCTCCAACATTTTAATGTTTATGTTGGTTCCACTCACAGTCCGCTTGTTGTGTACACCGACCATAACCCTCTTGTGTTTCTCTCCCGCATGTATAACCACAACCAACGGTTAATGCGATGGGCCCTGTTCCTCCAGGAATACTCCCTGGACATTCGGCACAAAAAGGGAGCTGAGAACGTTTTAGCTGACTGCCTTTCTCGTATTCCGGCAGAAGAGTCCTCATCCCTGAGTACAAGGGATTCGTGAGTACTTACCTCAATGAGATCCCCTGGTAGGTATAGAGGCTCACCTGTTTTAGGGTGAGATCCTGTTTGTTGTTTTGTTAGTGTTGTGGGACGGGAGTTAGTGTTGGTAGTGCAAGCTATCATCTCGGGGACACCCAGGATGCAGAGGGACGGGCTTCCGTTATGGGCCACCCCTCTGTATCGCTGGTCTTGTGTTCAATCTGCCCGCTCCCTAACACATGAAGACTAGGTAAGTTTAGATAGTACACACACTTAGTCTAGAGGGGACTCTTAGTAGCAGCAAATGAAAAAATTGAGGTAGAGGCTCATCGTTTCATCACCCGGTGAACCGTTATATTAGAAAAAGAAATTCATTGTCTTGTGTTTCCAATATTCATTTCTTTTTTCTTTTTAGGGGGAGTGTGTTACGGTCCCCGTAATTTGTGGCTGTTCACTGCTGCAGGGTCACCAGCTCCTGCTGCAGCCATCAGCCCTGTTTCTCCCCCTGCCTGCAGTTCCAGCACCAGAGGCCACGCCCAGAGCTCCACAGCTGTGCCTCATCACCCAATCACCACTGCAGCATAAAAGGCTGTTTCAGTCAGACAGTCAGGGGAGCAGTTTGGTGCTGTCTCCCCGGTCTGTGTCTGGTGATTAGTTTGAGTAGTGATAAAAAGTAAAAGTAATATTGGAGAGTTGTTTGGTGGCTGGGTTTCTAGCAGTTTGTTATTTGTGGAGTTTAGGGCTGGGATTCCAGCGTTTCTGTTTTGGTATCTACTTTAGTGTTGTTAGTTGGCAATTCATAGCCATTTTCAGTTTGTTTTCAGCATCTTTAGTTTAGTATTTAGTATTTTCTGAGGCTTATCCTCCCTCTTTTAGTTAATTGTTTATTGATATTAGTGAAGAGCGCCTTTAGTTTACCTTTTATTGTGAATATACCTCTTCTGTTTTGTTTGAGAATAATAAATGAAAATACTTTTTACTTTACAAACCTCTCTTTATTTACCCACTTCCTTTTGTTAGACCCTGTTTTTGCTCCTAGACCCCCAAGGGTCGTAACAGGGGGATTGTTTCAATGGCTGGAGTTTGGCTCTCTATTGTTACTGTGGCAATGCATGGTCCCATGTCCGGAGGATGCGTCAGGCATAAGGATTATACCTGACGGGAGGGGTGAGAGCTCTGAGACGTGTTTGTGTAAAATAGCTAGCTAAACCTAGCTTGTTTGAAGACTCCTCAGTGAACCTTTAATAATAAAAGTCCGTTTTGGAGACTTTTCAGGACCCTGCCGATAAACAAACTGATTAGAAACCAGAAGTGACGCATTAACATGGACTCAATCAGATGTGAGCGCTTTGACGTACGCCCTGTGCAGAAACTACTTCATAGTCTGGTGCTAGATTTGGTGTTACCATCGTTATGTTCAAACACAAAAATAAAAGCAATACACGATTTAAAAAAGTAAATAGACTATACCAAATTAAGTTGACGTTCTATAACCTCAACGTTGGCTCCGCCACTAACATTCAGGTCAGCTTACGGGTTGTCGGCGTAAAACCCAGGCTAGAACATGTACGGTTGAACTCGTAGCAACTTTTCGTCTATCTGATATTAGTTGTCTTCATCTGAATTGAATTCCAAGGAAGAGATCTCTGACTGACTATAGGTTTAAGATGCTACATCTGACTCTGATGAAACATTGTAACCTGCCATAGTTTTAATGAATATAAACCAGCAGAAGTGATTATTTATTATAGTTTTATGTTTTCTTCATTTATACTAGTGACGTAAGTGACTGGGCGGCTAGGACCAGAAACAGGACATTTACCTCTGGCCAGTACCTTTAAAGAAATCCTATCACAAGACAAAGAAGATGGTAGTGGATAATATAACAAGAAACTTTAGATTTTAATTTGCTAAAGCTGCAGAACATCCAGACTTTTTTACCAAAAAATCTTAACATGTGACAAGCTGCCACCCCGCTGCATTGTGGGACTTATAGTTTTGTCCCAGTTCAAATAAACACAAAATCATCTGACAGGACAACACACAAAATAAAAAAAATGCGGCCAGGACATTTCATTAAATAATTTATAATGGAATGATTGGAGACATCAGGTAATGGATGAATGCACAAATTTAAGATGTACCTAAATATAATTCAAAAAGTAGCATAGAAAATCCGACTGTATTTTAGATTCTTTCAGGCCTAAAATTTAGATGATAAACCCTGTGCTTGTTAGCAGAAATAGTAGCACAAAAGTTCAATAAGATGGGTTTCTTACAACTAACCTCTTCTTCTGCTCCACCATACATACTACCTCCTCCGTCTGGTGGTATTCTCACCATGCTGTGTTAGTTTCCCTGATCATGACTCCTGCTCTTAGGGCAAACCGTCCACCCTGTGAAGAATGACGACCAGAGACCTCCCCATCATTAAACTCATTTCCTAAAACAACAGGGTGCACTAATGAGACGTTCTAATTAATATTCTTATTATTTTCATAATTGCCAGCACTGTGTAATTTTGCACTTAATTCTGCCTCAGCTACAGATAAGCTCATGCTGTTGGTGTTCTCTACATGTTGAACTATCAGGAGTAATCAGAGGGTCTTTTGATGATAAATAATGCTCCTACAACTCATTTAGCTTAAGTTTACATGCCCTGCTCTATCTCATTGTGAACATCATCTCTCCACAGATTAAAGAGCAGAGGAGTGTAAGAAAAGTGGACTGATTTGATTTATTTAACAGGAATCAGATATTTGAGGTGTTATGAAGAGTCAGCTTCAGCAAAATTCATATTCTCATTTTCTTAAATGATAAAACCTTAGGATGGTTTTATTAGAAAAGTGTTCATTTTATTCAGATATTTTTTATTGAGTTTATTTTACAGTCCTCTAAACAACAACAGTGCAGCACTTTGAGAAAATACAGAAATAAAATAGAAAATCAACTGTTTGTGACTTTTACTCAGAGGAACACGCTGTCATCACATTGGGTAATGCCAGTTAAAATGTTCCCATTTTGATCTGTGAGTAACTGGAACATCATGTCTTAATAAGCACTTTGGCGACTAATTTCACTGAGCACTAAAAGCTAGTGAGTCAAGTCCATCATTGAAACAGAAAAATCTTTAACTTTGGAACCACATGGACACTCATCAACATCCACACACTCATTTATTCCTCCATTTGTTCCTTCTCTTGCTTTGCATAGCACACATGTTTATGTTTATTAGTGTACTGTGAGAAATATCTTTAGGCAGCAGGAGGTACAAAGGTCAGACTAACCAATGGAGCCCTAATTCTTCATCCTATTCTGTTGTTCTGGTCTGAAAATGAAAATAGGGATGGGCAGATCAAAAGAATCGATACTTGGATACTCGCCTGTCGATATGTTGGTATCAATACTTTGTAAAATATTGCAATAAAACTGCGCTGATACAAAATGTGCAATTTGTGTTTAGATGTAGGCAATGTGAAGACAAGCTTGGGCATATTTTGAATAGTCTTCCATGTCACATGGTTATGACAGCCTATCATATGTCTGAGTCAAAGGCTCACTGTTGTACTAGTGGCATTTCAGCAGTGTATTGTCATAATGTTAGTGTCGTAAATTACATAAAGTACGTGTCTCAGCTGTGAGACATGACTTAAAACCAAAATAGACAGCACTGTAGTGTTGACTGGCATTTCTGGGATGGTGGTCTTCATAGGACCACTCACTTTTCGATTTCATCATGGCCTGTTTTGATGATTGAGATTGCTGTTTGTTTAGCCACTAGAGGGCTTTTGGGCAATTATCCATCACATTTGTGAAAATGTATGTATATATGATATTTAGTTTTTTAATTGTGAAAATACATTATTCAAATGATGAGTCCAAGTCAAGTCTAGCATTTAGATGATGAGTCCAATCAAGCTTGTAATTAAACAGTGATTCCAAGTCAGTTCTACAGTCTTTAGATGAGAGTCCAACTTAAATCTAGAATTATTAGACATTAAGTTCAAGTCAAGTCATAAGTTTGTTTTTGCTACTTAAAGGTACTATAGGGAATTTGGTAAACAATGTACCGTAATTTCCGGGCTATAGGGCACATCTGATTATAAGCTGCGGGTGTTTTTATGTTTAATTACGTATATATGAGTTCCTGCTACCACATAGGGGATTGTTGGGACAGAGATGACTGTTCGGGAACTACTGTTTCAAAAATAAGCAGCCTACCGTGTCATCGTCTTCCTCCTCCTGCATACTAAAACCACCAAAATCCTCTTCGTCAGTGTCAGAAACAAACAGGCCCAGATCGCTTCGTCAGCCACTCTCTCTCCTTTGTTGTCCCTCTAAAAACCAATAAACTCCTCTTCCTTTTCATCAGGGTCGGAGTAAAACAGCCTCCGAACGGCTTCATCAGCTGTTGTTGCGCAATCCTCTTCTATGGCCGCCGTCGCGTTTGTGCATACGCATGTAATGAATGTGACCTTGCAGCGTGGGCCTGTTTCTGACACTGACAAAGAGGATTTTGGTGGTTTTAGTATGCAGGAGAAAGACGATGACACGGTAGGCTGAATATTTTGATACAGTAGTTCCCAACAGTCATTGCTTACTCTTCATCATCGTCACGCAGCAGTCCAGCTTTTTGAAACATGCTTTGCTGTGCGCTGGTGCTTTCTTGATAGCGCCCCCCTGGTAGCCGTTAGCTGAGCCACAGATAAGCCACACCGTTGTATAAGACGCAGGGTCCAAAGCAAGTGAAAAAAGTAGCGGCTTATAGTTCGGAAATTACGGTAGCTTAAAACGTTTTTTTCATGCGTCTTAACAACGTTCTAACATAGTAAAGCTATAAATATATTGTGGCAATTTTAAAAAAATAAAGAAATTAATAAAGTGGTTGTCCTGCAGTTCTCTAAAAACCTCAGCCAATCATACGCCCGCTGTCTGTCTTGCCAAAGCGCCTCACTTCCGCACTTCCTCCATTAATGTGTGCTGGTGCATTTTGCAGCAGAACATCCTGAAAGTGAAAGAAGGACAGAAACGGCCAGCTGTTGGCACTTACATTTTAGAAAAAAATACCAGAGTCCCAAAAAACAACAACACTTTTTCAGATAGCAGAAAACAAAAAACATTTGGAGGTAAAAAGAGGAAAAACTAGGGTAAACATTAGCATAGCATTTCAACGACTGGTGTTTTGTTCTCTTTTGCTACTGTGGCAATCGTGGTTGGAGGCGTGGCCTAGGATAATCGCCGACGGGAGGGGTGAGAGCTCTAGAGCTGTGTTTGTATAAAATAGCTAGTTATACCTTGTTAGGAAATTCCTATTGCACCTTTACGTGCACCTTGAATACCCAGTGGTGTGAAAAACTATTTGCCCCCTTCCTGATTTCTTATTCTTTTGCATGTTTGTCACACAAAATGTTTCTGATCATCAAACAGATTTCACTATTAGTCAAAGATAACACAAGTAAACACAAAATGCAGTTTTTAAATGATGGTTTTTATTATTTAGGGAGAAAAAAAATCCAAACCTACATGGCCCTGTGTGAAAAAGTGATTGCCCCCTGAACCTAATAACTGGTTGGGCCACCCTTAGCAGCAATAACTGCAATCAAGCGTTTGCAATAACTTGCAACGAGTCTTTTCCAGCGCTCTGGAGGAATTTTGGCCCACTCATCTTTGCAGAATTGTTGTAATTCAGCTTTATTTGAGGGTTTTCTAGCATGAACTGCCTTTTTAAGGTCATGCCACAACATCTCAATAGGATTCAGGTCAGGACTTTGACTAGGCCACTCCAAAGTCTTCATTTTGTTTTTCTTCAGCCATTCAGAGGTGGATTTGCTGGTGTGTTTTGGGTCATTGTCCTGCTGCAGCACCCAAGATCGCTTCAGCTTGAGTTGACCAACAGATGGCCTTCAGGACATTCTCCTTCAGGATTTTTTGGTAGACAGTAGAATTCATGGTTCCATCTATCACAGCAAGTCTTCCAGGTCCTGAAGCAGCAAAACATCCCCAGACCATCACACTACCACCACCATATTTTACTGTTGGTATGATGTTCTTTTTCTGAAATGCTGTGTTACTTTTACGCCAGATGTAACGGGACACGCACCTTCCAAAAAGTTCAACTTTTGTCTCGTCGGTCCACAAGGTATTTTCCCAAAAGTCTTGGTAATCATTGAGATTTTTTTTAGCAAAATTTAGACGAGCCTTAATGTTCTTTTTGCTTAAAAGTGGTTTGCGCCTTGGAAATCTGCCATGCAGGCCGTTTTTGCCCAGTCTCTTTCTTATGGTGGAGTCATGAACACTGACCTTAATTGAGGCAGGTGAGGCCTGCAGTTCTTTAGATGTTGTCCTGGGGTCTTTTGTGGCCTCTCGGATGAGTTGTCTCTGCGCTTTTGGGGTAATTTTGGTCGGCCGGCCACTCCTGGGAAGGTTCACCACTGTTCCATGTTTTTGCCATTTGTGGATAATGGCTCTCACTGTGGTTCACTGGAGTCCCAAAGCTTTAGAAATGGCTTTATAACCTTTACCAGACTGATAGATTTCAATTACTTTTGCTCTCATTTGTTCCTGAATTTCTGTGGATCTTGGCATGATGTCTAGCTTTTGAGGTGCTTTTGGTCTACTTCTCTGTGTCAGGTAGCGCTATTTAAGTGATTTCTTGATTGAAACAGGTGTGGCAGTAATCAGGCCTGGGGGTGGCTACAGAAATTGAACTCAGGTGTGATAAACCACAGTTAAGTTATTTTTTAACAAGGGAGGCAATCACTTTTTCACACAGGGCCATGAAGGTTTGGATTGTTTTTCTCCCTAAATAATAAAAACCATCATTTAAAAACTGCATTTTGTGTTTACTTGTGTTATCTTTGACTAATAGTTAAATCTGTTTGACGATCAGAAACATTTTGTGTGACAAACATGCAAAAGAATAAGAAATCAGGAAGGGGGCAAATAGTTTTTCACACCACTGTATGTCATATAGACAACCATCTTGACACCATTGGTGGCACACACAGGACATTTTGAGATCCTGGAGGTGTCATTTCTCTCCCAAAATTCATAAAGTTTAGCACTGAGCAGACAAAAAGAATCTAAAACAAACGCAATAAAAGCACACTATTTAATTTGTATTAAAAGTTATTACAAAATTTTAATAATTAAAATTGCAGTATGTTTTACTACATATTGGCTGTACATTGATGTTATGTAATCAAGTACATGTTCCTGACTTGTGTTTATAGAGGCTTGGGGGCATCAGAAGTGAAGTATCTTTAATGTGGTCTGAAATACATCTGATGATCAGTTATCCCTGAAGAGCACTGGAGCGTGACCTTACAACAACATGTTTTCTACAGTCTGGAATGAGTTATTAAAATCTTCTCCACTCCAAACAGATTGTAATGTTCAGTTAGTGATTTAGCAAAGGGGTGTTGTTCTCTCTCTCTTGAGCCATCTGAGGCCTACAAGGCAGCATGACCACAGGTCCTTAACGTGCTTGGGGAGATCAGCTGCTGATGAGACGTGTGACCAAATTATTTGGACATACAAAGAGAAGCAAGAGAGATCCCAACACTCCCATCTGGGAAAACTCATGGCTTGGCTTGAATGTGGTGAAGGCAGACAGATCAACAGCTTCTTCAGAGGAGATCAAAGAAGGGGAGAATATCTAAGATGTTTTCCTGAGGGCCTGCAGCAACATCCTCACTCAGAGCTGTGCAACCTCTCAGTCTGAACATGTTTTTAGTTACACTTTAAGGATTGCTGTCCTGATCTGATCTCAAGTTTCAGAATCACAGAGCGTTTTACTTATCAGTTTTGTATCAGTATGTTGACACTAAACTCCTGATCTTTACTGTTTATCAGTTGTCTTTGCTTTTACATTAGTAGAGCCTTAATGCAGCACCAACTCTTAAAACAACACACCTCAAACTCCTTCATCAGGAGCTGAAGGTGGGCTGAAGGAAACAAGCATATAGCTTGGTCTGTGATCCTTTAAAAAAAACACAATCATCAATTTTTATAACTTTAATGTTGTTATGGTCTGTAGGCTATGGAGGACTGATCCTGCCAAAATTGAGAATAAATGAGTAAATAAATATCCAAATGCATGAGAACATAAAACTGAAAATAAAATATATTTGGAAATTATTAAAATTGTAATTGATTATTTCCAGATGTATTTGTTAATGCATTTGTTTTTACTTTTCCTCACTATTTTCCTCATGTGTATGGAGATGGGTGTTCCAGTGGCCGAAAACACGATCGGTCAGCTATGTTAACCAATCAGCTTCCAAGAAATTCACAGAAACTTTCTGGTTCTGCCCTGGGTCTTTTCCAGAAGTGAAGTATACTGCACTAGCTCATGAAAAGATGACGTCCTGCCAGGAATAGCTTGTAAACTAAGGCAAATTGCTAACTCAATTCAGAATAATTCAGTCATTGATGGCTACACACAATTTCAAATAAATACTGTGACTTACAGAATGATAATGTTAGTTGCACACAGACCCCCAAAAGATTAACTTCACAAACAGACATGCCTGCAAGTAAAAAAGGTAGCAGAACTTCTACTAGCAGCCAAAGAGGAGTGGACCTGTAATGATATACAGACTGGTTTTAACGTTCAGCCACTTCCTCCAAATCTTGGAAGACCGACGTTTCAACTTCTGTGTCTGTATGCAGCCAACATTACCCTTCTGTCAGTCACAATACTCCAAATAGTAAACAGCCATCAGTGACTGAATAATTCTGAATTAAAGCTGCAGTTGTTCATTTGGTAAACTATGTAGCTTTTAACATTTTTAAATGCCTCTTAACAATGTTCTAACATATTATAGCTATAATATATTGTGAAGGTTTTAAAAAACCTGAAAGAAAGAAATAAAGTGGTTGTCCCGCAGTTCTCTAAAAACTTCAGCCAATCCTATCGTTCAGACCGAATGATAGGATTGGACAATCCGGCTGTCTGTCTGCCGCACTTCCGCATTGCTTGGATTGGCATTAATCAGCCTGGGCACATTTTTGCAGTTAAACATCCCAGAAGTGGGAGGAGGACAGAAACAGCCGGCTGTTAGCTCTTCCATTTTAGGAAAAAATACCAGAGTCCCCCCAAAAAAACACATTTTCAGCTAGCAGAAAACTAAAAACGTTTGGAGGTGAAAAGAAAGAAAACCTGGGGGAATGTATCTACGGCTGGAGTTAGACTCTGCATTGTTATCGTGTCAAAGCAGGGTCCCATGGCCGCAGGAAGGCTGGTCTATGGATTATACCCGATGGGAGGGGTGAGAGCTCTGAGACGTGTTTCTGTTAAAGAGCCGGATGACAGTAGCTTGTTTACAATGCTGCAGAGTGCAGCTTTAAGTTAGCCATCTGCCATAGTTCAACGGCAAATTTCTGACAGGAAGACATTTTCTCATCAGCTACCAAGCAGTTTTTTTTATTAATTATTTCCTTATTTATTTATTGTCAATTATGGCAGGATCAGTCCTCCACAGTTGTCTGCAAGTCTGTGCTGGAAAAATCATTTTAAAATGCAGAATGATGCAAGTATCAGATTGAGACTTTGTTTCATCAGATAATCCAAACTACTGTAAATGGCATCAAAGATGAAAACATTTTTTTTAAATCTGTTCATCCCTAGCTAAGTCTGTGATGACTCCTGAAACCAAGGCCTCATTCCCAAATGTGTTTACAGTTTTACAGTTTTAATATTATTTACCCTCATTTTTTTCCCTTGGATTTTTTTTGGGGACACAGAAAGGCACTGGCTGTTTTGCATTCCCCAACATTCACGGAGCATACATATTGGATTAAATAAACAAATCCAAGGGGCTCACTTTTGAACGATATCAGCAGGCTGGCCTTTCAGAGCACCAGGAATGCCACGGCCGCAATTTTTACTCACGACTCAACACATGAAAAGAGAGTAAGGCAGAAAGATACAGAACCAGAAACGGATAGTAAGAATCAAATGGCAGTTTAATCCGCTCTGAGTGTTATCTCACAGGTGTTTTGCAGACTGCGCTCTCTTTGGAAACTTTGAAATGGGGCCAGGCTTTCATGTGTCGGCTACAGCAAACAGCCTGTGCTCGGCTGTTCCTGGGCAATAAACAACACAACGGCACCCGTCTCCAGCTCACAACTCCACTTAACATGTTATTCCCCCAAGCTCCTTGTTAGGCATCAGTCCACGCTGTTAACTTAAAAACAACCCATGCAGTTTTTTTATTCTTTGTTCTTTTTGCAGTAAACGAGTAGGAGGCAGAAAAAAACAGCATCCTTGACTGGAGCTCCTGTTTTCCTCAAACAGGTAATCACTTTGCATAATGACTCGCACTAAAAGCTGTAAAGCGTTCTCTAAAGTAATTTGAATTGATGTCATTTTGCCTTCTCCAATTATCTCACAGCAGCGAGCACCCATATGGATATAGAGTTACCATTCTCCTGCTTATCTGCCCACATGTTTCTGACTTGATTATAACTGTACATAGATTCTTCCCAAGAAATTAGCCAGATTGTAAAAAAGTGGAGATGAGAACAGACCGTCAGCCCCCTGCAGCCACCCAGTATCGGGTGTCACTGAGTTTTAATGACCCAGTACATCACCAGGCTCCAGCGATGGCGGAAAGCCCGGCAGCGATTGGTTCCCTTGAGAGAATTTACTGTTTTATTGGACTCTTCAGCGCTTGGTCTTCCCTTGTGCCAGTGTAATACAGCAACTCACGTCAAGGCTTCCTCTCTGATTAATCGGTAGTGTGTGTTTCTGAAAGCTAGCAAAGTGCTCATGTTCCATATTTTCTAATGGTTATGGGCACAGTCAGTGTGCCCATAACCATGGAGTGCTGTTGGGGGAGCCATCAGTCAGGATGTTACGTGACTTAAGTGAGCTTGGACTCTGAGCTTTATTGAGCGACGCATGTGTGCATAAGAGCAGGAAGAGGAGGAACAATGAAGATGGAAAAACATCCACAAGGATGAGTAGGGTTTTTAAAAGTGTTGTCTTCCAGTAGCACGATATTTCACTTGAACTTCCTCAGCCGGTTGACTCCCTTTCTGATGTGAAAAAGTGACGTTTGGCACATCTCAGCAGGTAACAGCTAAGTCATTCTGACAACAGCGAGGGGCACACATTAGATCCAAGAGGGAGAACTGTTCAGAGAGCTTGACTCCCTGTGGCCCAGCATTATGGGAAACAAACGTTGGGGCTAAATGAGACCGGCCACGGCCAGGACCACTTTTTTCATTACGCTGTAAATCTCCCAGAGCCCGGCAACTTCAGTGTCTCAACATAATGCCCAAATTCAATGTGGCATTTCATAACTGTGCTCTCTTCATGGTGCAGTAGCTGTGCTGGATCTGGAGAAGAGAGCAGCTCTGCCTGTCTGAAGGGCTGGGGAGTTATCATTTCATAACCAAGCAATGCTCCTTGGACATCATGAGCAGGGGACTGTCAGGATTACTGTTGTCAAATTACAACCAATTTATTGAAAGGATGTAAAAGCAAGGTGATAAAAGAGATATTTCTACAAAATTTGAATTCATTTGCATAGATTTGACAATTTACCATGTAAACCCATGCAAATCCTGAACTGTCACAGGTAAAGTTGCACAGAAAACAACTAGCTGACTGTTTTTGCAAAGTTGATATTTGGCTTAGTTAAATTCTTAGCCTAGAAGCATTTTTAAGGTTTTGTTGTTTTTGGATGACAAGTAGAAATCCTGGTGGTTTAAAGCTGCTTTCATAAAACAATGCCGGCAATTTGCCGCGAACCTGAGCCGGCGTCTGGGAGCCTTTGGTCGTTCATAAGTGGTCAGACCGTGCCGGTAATGTTGCGCAATCATGTGCGTTTCACAAAAGATTTCTCGGTGGCGGTATAAAGGAGGTATGGGGGCGGTTGACTCGCTGTCGACACGCAGGGTACAGAGACGTGAGACGGAAGTGCTCGTATAAACAGATGGGCAACTTCTGCTTCAGCCAGAAGCACCCGGATCTCGGTGTCGCTCCAGTTTGCCATCTCCGCTGAGTGTTTACAAATGCGCAACAGCTTTCCCATGTTTACCTGATTTTTAAATACTTTTTCTGGTCGGGGGTTGGCTCACTTTTGCCACATTAGGCTATTAGTGACACCTCCCTCTGTTGCGCCAAGGTGTAATCTTCATTCACAAGTCCGACGTTGCAGTAATATTACTATCAAGCGTGGCGGAACGAATGCCGCGAAATTCCTGCATCGCCATGCCGCCACAGTGCTTTCATAAGACACACCGTGGCGGCAGTATTGCGCTGATTTGCCGGCATGGTGTGTCTTATGAAAGCGGCTTAAGACTGCTTGTGTCCAACTCCTCAAGGACAACAGTTAAACACAACAACCACAATCTGCATCAGAAATTGAAGCAGCTTATTAACATGACCTCATAACACCATGTAAAAACTGAGCACCTCTTCTCACACATTATGCCTATCATTTCAAATTGTGTTGCTTTATTTCAACATACCAGTTAAAATTACATACAAAATGGATCAGGTCCCAATTATAACTGTGACTAACACCTAAGATGCACCCAAAAACATAACAGCTGTGGCTCAGGCAGCAGGTCATCCGACAATCAGAGGGTCAGCAGCTCGATCTCAGTTCCATGCTAGTCACTGCTGTTGTGTCCTTGGGCAGGACACTTCACCTGCCTTTCATGTGTGTGAATGTTAGTGGTAGTCAGCTGTGGCTACAAATGTAGTTTACTACTACCAGAGTGTGTGCATGAATAATAGATCCTCTGTGAAATGATTTGGGTGCCTTGAAAAGCAATATATCAATCTAATCTATTATTATTATGACAAACAGATTGACAGATTTTACTGACACCTGATGGTACCTGCCAAACCTTTACTGTTCATCATTAAAAACATGTAAACGTGTAAAAGTTTTCACATCTCTAAAATGACTTAACTAAAAATAATTAGATCCATGTGATTCCAGAACATTTTTGAGGAAAACAACAAAATGATTTCTATCCATTTGCAAACGGAGCTAACAGGAAGTTGTAGCCACAGGAAGTCAGAACAGCTGTGTCCCTTTATTAGCATGCAGATAATTTCAGCATATGAGCACAGCCAGTTTCTTACAGGAGAGAGAGCAAAGCACTAATCTGGAAAAAAATACTATCCAGTCCTTGTTAAACCATCCGGCCAAAAACTTTGTACTTGTAAAGGTATTTTTAAAGCTTAAGCAGTGCATAAAAACAGATTCAAGATGAAGTTTTTAATAAAAGTAATTTTCAGCTTCTGGGCAAACTATGAATTTGACTGAGAGGTTGAATTTTTGACTTTTGAAATGTTAAAATCAACTTTCTGCATCACTTTGTCTCTTAAGGGGATGTGTTTGAGGAACTGGTGCTAATATCTTACTGGGCTGCAACAAACTGCAAACAAAATGTCTGATAAAGTTCAAATTTTATCTTGATGTGTGTAAAAATTATTGAAAGCTCCACTGAAAAAATATCCTTGTATTTCTACCACATAATTTTAAGAAAATACAATGTTAATGTTTTTACAGTAAAAAAACAAACAAACTATTTCCAGTCTTAACCACCCAAACCACCTGAAGAAAACGGGAAACTATAGTAAACAATCACTTCTGATGGGTTGCATTAAAACTATGGTAAATGACAACATTTGATCAGAGTCAGATGTAGCATCTGAAACCTGCTAGTTGAATCAAATGTCTTCAGAACCTACGTTACTATGGTCTGTTTACTTTTTAAAAAATGTCTTTTGCTTTGATTTTTGCATCTAAAGATAACATGTGGCATTTCCTTACCTACCTGGCTCATCTGCACTCAGCCCAATGTCCTATTTGTGTATGCGTGTGTGTGTGTGCTTTTTGTGGGGGAGGTATGGGAATGTGGTTTATGTGGGGTCATTTTAACCTGTAAAGCACCTTGGGTTGCAGTTCGTTGTATGAAAAGTGCTTTATAAATAAAGATTTGATTTGATTTGAGATAACATCACATCTCGAGTAGGGTGACCATATTTAGATTTTCGAAAAAAAGAACACTTGGCTCAGTCGTCAAACATTTTGTTGCTGTTTAATTAAAGAAGACTTAAACCTATTTAAAGTATGAAGTTTCTGTGGGGTTTTGAAGAATAGTTAAGTACCAACCTTCAGATATGCTTTCAAAAGTCAACAAGTACAAAAATTAAATTCACAGCAGGAGTGGGACTCAAACCTATGATCCTTAGGATTAGTGACCAGCATCTTAGCCACTAAGCGATTGTCTCACAACAACAAACAGGAAAATTGTTTTAAGTAGTGTCAAAAGTCATACTGTAAATGAAATATTATGAACCACTATTTGTTGTCTGTGAGAGGGATATTTGCATCAGTTAATTTAAGAATGTGCCTATTTCCAGTGAAAAACGATAAAACCCAGACATTTTCATTAATCTGAGAACAACCAATTTGCCGGTCACAATTTGTTTAACGTGATTAAACTCACCATGACCTGTCTGGGGCTGCAGCCAAGCAGGCAGGCTGCTGGGCTGACTACAGCTAGGCTGGACTACAGCTAGCGTCCCCTCGGTCTCTGGGCATATCTTGAGTCGCTGCCAACTCTGGAGCAATGGCTTCGTTAATGAGAAAATGTTCTTTAACTTTAGAATCACGTACAATCAGTAACATGTAACAACACAGTTAGGAGAAAGGAGCTAGTCTGAAGAGCTAGCTCTAATATTGGCTCAATAAACACAAGATGCTACTAGGAAAGAGCTAGGCTAACGAGCTAGCCTTTTGTCTGCACAGTAAACTTGACTTGTGGTATAAACTTTTTATATTACGTCCAAGTATTAACGATCCTTAAAATCAGTCCTCACTCACCGTATTCCGATGTAAAACTAGAAGCTGTAGATGGAACTGCCGTGTCCATGAAAAACATTTTTCACCATGCTGTCCAGTTAGCGCTGGATCCGTTCCTCTGCCAGCAGGCACAGGAAGGTTTTAACCTCTCCGTTGCTCCATCATTTTTGGGAGAACTATTCTGAGAAAACATCTGCAAGGCTTGGCGCTAGTGAAGTGACATCACTTCACACACACATACCCGGCCAATCAGAGGCTTGTACTGTAGTTCGACATGAGACTTCAGCCAGCCAATCAGTTCCTCAGTGGGCGGGTGGTACGGGTCCAGTCCCGGTCTGACCACCGAGGAGTGGGTCCAAGAGGAGGTGTCAGCTCGGTACGAGAAACCCAGACTCTAGCCCTATCTGAAAAGAAAAACCAGTACCAAACCGAGCCGAACTCACACTAGTATGAAAACGCCATAAGTTTGTTACTCCACGTATGCCAATACAATGTGAGTCCAATAGAAAATGCTTGTAAATATGTGTCTGTGAGATATGAGCCTGAGGATTTAGCTCCCAGATAATGTGAACATTGTAAATAAATAATAATAAAGTAGTTTATTTTTATACTTCATGTAAGAAATTAAATGTCCCTTTGAGAGAAGAAATATGTAGTTTATACTACAAACACAGTAGGAGGTTTTCTTTGAATGTAGTTTTGAAGACAAAAGCCAGATTAAAAATAAATGTGATTGAATTGAGGTAGAGAGGATTGTACTGTATCATATTTGATTAAAAAAGAAAAACATTAGATCTGAGCAGAAATGGCAGATTTGACATTTCAGCTGTGTAAGCGGCAAAAGCACAAGAACAGGTTGTACACCCGAGAGCCCAAACACACCCACCTCTCCAGCCCTTATAATCTCACCTTCCATCAGTGGAAGCAGGTTCATACATCTCCCCACTGTCACTGCTCTCATTTTTCATCTTCTCTCAGACCTGCAGCAGAGTCAATAGAATTCCAGAAAACACTGCCTCCATTGAAGCAGAAAATGTGCTCTGAACACTGTGCTGCTTTGGCCTGCAGTGATCCTTAGGTTCTGCTTTGGTAACAGGTTATCAGCTGGAGCAGAGACGGCTGGCGTGGAGGCCCATTGGTCACCCTACAGAGCAGCTCAGACTGTGATAGACATCTTTAAATTAAATCTGGGTAAAGACCGTGGTGAATGTTAAAAACCTCCCTGCTGCTCTCCAGGTAAATTAACAGTTTCACTTTCTTTTGTTTTTTGGGGAACCTAGATATTTGTTGTCATCATAACATGAATACTAAAAGTACACTAGTTTCAGTCAATAAAATGTGTGATTTTACCAGAAAAGGTTAAGCTAACTGCAGGCAGTTTAAAAGGGGTCTCCAAGCCTCACCCAGTGCAAATCATGAGTCATGTAATGAACTAAAACACACACAGAGCAGTGTACGTTAGTAGGGAGTCAAAATTGTGATGCTTTTTTGTTTCCCTGACCTCTTAAGACCCTACAGTTTCTTAACTCTCGACAAAGCTGTTAGACATATTTGGTAGATAGACAACAGGAGGTGTTGATGGTCAGATAAGACTTAACTGGGGAAAAGGTGGGGGCTGGATTTAATGGGCAAGACATTAAGCGTGGTCTTTAAATGCAGGGTGTCCAGGGTGTAAATACAAATGTAAATCAAATGCTGGGTGTCATAAAAGTTTTAAAAGGTGATAAATCCAAATTACCTAATTTACAGCGATTAAAAGTGTTCAAATGTGTTCTATTTTAATAGTATGAGACTGTGGTGTCCTGTTTTGATCAAATTTCTGTTCTAGGCTTTAGCATATCTAGGCTGACCTCATATTCAGTGGCTGTTCAACATCTCAAACACTGCACGCTCAGGTCAACTGGGTAGCCAACTGATTATCTTATGTTTTTAACTTGCTTAGGCTTATCTTCAACATCCAGACAACCATCGTCATGGGCAAATACATGTTTTCTGACAGCTCGGGGAATACCCAGCGTTTAAGAATTTGACATTATTTTCGAGTTAATGGTTGGTGTGTGTTTTCCCTGCAGGGTGTGACTGGCACACACTCCTTTTCACTAGTGGTAATCAGGCCTCCTCTCAGTAACTAATGTTACTTAGTATTTTGCTTACGTTTTTGTTGTCCTCCTTGTCAGAAATCAGTATTTGTCCTCCTTCAGTTCTCAGGATCGCTTTATAAAGATAGTAAAAATGTTTTTCCTAACTTAAAGATCGCTTGTATACATCCTGAAATGGTGATAGGTTGACCAAATAGCATCAACAGAGATGGCTGGAGAAGGGACAGGGTTTCATATGATTTGCCAGTTTGGAAAATTAAAAAAATCTATTTCAAAACATCCCTGAATTGCAAAGAAAACTCAAACTCATTCTCTGACTACAGGGATAAAATGCTTTTGTAAATATGAATCATGGTTTAGCTGCCAAAGTGTCTGGACTTTATAGCGCCGCTTATAGGTCATGTCTCATATGTTCAAGTATAGTACAAGTACAAGAGCATACTGATCATGAATTTAAATTACATATTAAAAATGTTTTCAAGCCAGCTGTGTCCCCCCCCAACACACACACACACACACACAACCTTTGAAATCAAACTTTTGTCTTTGGGTATGAAAGAGATGGGTTGCTTAGTGGTGCAGTGGGTAGCACCTTTGCCTCGAAGCAAGGAGTTTGTGGGTTTGCATCCTGGCTCTGCAGCCTCTGGGTGTGGAGTGTTCATGTTGTCCTCGTGCATGGCGTGGGTTTCCTTTGAGTTTGTGAATGTGATTCATTTGGATTGTCGTAGATAAAGCTTTGAAATCTTTGTGGTGACTAAATATTGGGGTCAGAAATACAGACTGTTTTTCTAATTTTATTTAAAGTAGAGTGACCGATATTATAAAAAGGCCTTAAAGTTAATGTATAAAACTTTATAAAGAGACATTGACAAAAACATTATGGTCTATTGTCTCGTCTCGCCTTCCTCCGCTTATTCGGGTCTGGGTCGCGGGGGCAGCATCCCAACTAGGGAGTCCCAGACCATCCTCTCCTCAGCCACCTCCACCAGCTCCTCTGACAGGACTCCAAGGCATTCCCAGGCCAGGTTGAAGATGTACTTTCTCCAATGTGTCCTGGGTCAACCCGGGGGCCTCCTGCCAGCAGGACATGCCCGAAACATCCTAACCAGATGCCCGAACCACCTCAGCTGGCTCCTCTCTACATGGAGGAGCAGCGGTTCTACTCCAAGTCTCTCCCGAATGTCCGAGCTCCTCACCCTATCTCTAAGGCGGAGCCCGGCCACCCTACGGAGAAAACTCATTTCGGCCGATTGTATCTGCGATCTCGTTCTTTTGGTCATTACCCAAAGCTCATGACCATGAGGATTGGGAGATAGATCAACCGGTAAATCAAGAGCCTTGCTGTCTGGCTCAGCTCCTTCTTCACCACGACAGACTGATTCAGCATCCGCATCACTGCAGACGCTGCCCCAATCCGCCTGTCGATCTCCCGCTCCCTCCTTCCATCACTCTTAAACAAGACCCAGAGATACTTAAACTCCTCCACTTGAGGTAGAACCTCTCTCGAACCTGGAGTTGGCTAGCCACCTTTTTTCGGTCGAGAACTATGGCCTCAGACTTGGAGGTGCTGATCCTCATCCCAGCTGCCTCACACTCAGCTGCGAACTCCCCAGCAAGAGCTGAAGGTCAGAGTCTGAAGAAGCTAGGAGGACCACGTCATCAGCCAAAAGCAGGGATGATATCCTCCTGCATGCCACCAAACTCGACACCCTCCACACCATGGTCTAATGCAGAAACACATATGGCCTTAAATAAACGTATTCAGCAGGCTCTGATAAGGTTGTTTTCCCAGCTCATCAAATCACTATGTGTACATTGTTTCAGACGCTGGACTTTGAATTTCGGGTTGTGTTAGACACTGGGAATTAAAATGAAGATTAAACCAATAGTCTTGTTCTTAATAGAAAGTAAACATCTGCTGCTAATATGTTCCTCCTCTGCTGTCCATATGTCTTGATGAAAATAACGATTTTTACTTGCAGCAAATATTTTGAGGAAATTTTGAGTTTTTATTTTCTGGCATAATTTTCCCACCAGCTTCTGTGTAATGTTTCAGGAAACAGTAATACTTCTTGAGCACAATAAATTTCTCGTCCTCTCCTTTGCCTCCTCTCCCCCTGACCCCCTGTCTCTTCTGGTGATTGCCTTTCCTGCTATCTCTGGGCAGCAGTTCTGTTTGTGCAATGTCTCTGTATGTCAAAAAAAGAGAGCAGCCTGTTAATTTTATGATCTGTCACACGTCTGCCTCCCTGTGACGGGCAGTGGGAAACTGGGTCTGGACTTTCTTATCGCTCCATTCACTCCTGTCCACTGCTGCCAGACGGGAGTCGCGTCACATATCTGGGAAGCAGGATGGAATTGGTTTCTCTCCCATGCTATCAGGAATAGGTCAGCTCACAGTAGAGAAGATTATTTTGATACTTTAGCTTTGAATATTGTTCATGCTTGGTTTGGGAGAGATAAACGGCATCAGTAACGACAAATGCAGCCATTTATTGCTAAACTTCAAAATAGCTTGATATTTGTTCTCTTAATAAATCTCTGCACAATCTAAATCCATATTTGCATGCAGATGATTTTGTTGCAGTGTAATTAAATTTAACAATGGTCTGAGGAACAATTCCTGGAATGTAATATCGCCTTGACAGCTATGATATCCTGTTGAGCATCTTCATTCACTGCAGTCACTTTACTTTGTGCATTCAGGAGGGGGGGGGGGGGTCTCAAAACAAGCCTTCATCAGAGGTAGAAATGAGAAAATGATCTACGTGACACTTCCTAAGCCTCCTGGGAAATGTTTCATAAAGACAGAGGAGCCATGTGTGAGTTGCTGCCTCTCACATGCATGTTAATGCGTGTTGTGTGTTTCTAACAAATGCAAAAATTATGATGAAAAACAATGACAGCCTCACGTTTAACACAATAGCAGGTCTTAATAGATTCCAGGAAGAAGAGCGAAGTAATGGAAACACAAATCCCAGCGTTAACAGAGACCTTTTCCATAGCTTAACTCATGTTTATTTGAAAGTTATTACAGTGTTTGTTTTGTGCTTCCTAGAATTATTATCCAGAGAAATTTGCTTGAGTTTATGTAGAAAGCTTTTACATGAGCCTGCACTATAGCAACAGAAATTCAAGAAATGTGTTTGTCACAAAGCATGGAATATCAACACATCTGTGTTACGATCCCTGCACCTTTCTGCCTCCAGTTCTATAGCACGTTTCTGTCATGGACTACAAACCACTCTACACTACAGCCACTCATTCATACACATGTTCACATGCTGATGGCAGTAAACTACATTGTAGCTCCAAAGGCGAAGCTGTGGTAAACAGGTGCCACCAAACCGGCTGACCACGACCAACAGACAGGGTGGATAAAGTGACCCAGACAGAGAGGGTATCAAACCGACAACCTTCCAGTTGCCAGACAAACGTTCTACTTACCTACTGCCACCACAATATCCCAGTGTATTTAAACCCTTGTTTCCCATGTATTCATTGTCAAATCCTTCAGTTATCACTAGAGTTGTGTTTTTGCTTTTTCTCCCAGTTCTCCTGAGGGTTCTTTGATTAGAGGTTTTGTGTTTTTGCTGCCATGACAGCTTTGGTTACACATACACAACATACAGATGTTCTGTACACATCTCCCTATGTCCAGCCTCTGTTTTTCTTATTTATCATTTGAGGCAGCATGTAGCTCAGTACGTGGCCGGTCTGGCAACTGGAGGGTCGCCGGTTCAATAACCTTGTCATTGTGTCCTTGGGCAAGACACTTCACCCACCTTAGTCAGAGGGACTTGGCGAGCACAGGTGCGTGTCAGTTTGTAGCCACAGCTTATCACCACCAGTATGTGTGAATGATTATTGTGTTGTACAGCACTTTGGGGAGTGAAGAACACTCTAAAAAGTGCTCTATAAATACAGGCCGTTTACCATTTTATCACATCAAAACCTTGTGCTTCATCCTGACACAACATCATGGCCCAGTAAAAGTCTGAAAACTCTGGATTTAACTAGTTCTACTAATCTGTGTCAAATTATGAAAACAGGCTTTTCAGTGACGATTTTCTGTGAACTCTTCCAGATTACTGCCACAGTGATAACTAAAACGCGTAAGACTGATTTACTTGATCAGAGAGAGAGAACCAGGCTGCAGGCTGCCTGAACCATGTAGGACTAAAATGATGGTTGTTCAATTAAATCTCCCAGCTGTCAGTCCTCCAGTTCCTAAAAACACCCACAACAAATTCAGCCATAGAAATCAAAAGGAGGCTTTGTCCTGGAGCAAAAAACCAAACATATAGCCACAAAACCCAGAGTCAAACAAAAATAATCTTTACTTAAATACACATGTGTGTTTCTGGTGAACACTGAGGTGTGGACGGCTGCCAAGAGGCTGGTTTGGGGGGTTTAGTGGCAATGTGGTGCATTGTCCTGGGTTGTGTTTGTGGAATAAGATGGTGTCCTATAGAAAACCAGATCAGAGTCTCACCACTACTTCCTGGGATTGAGGTGATGATGTGGTTGGACCCTGAGTTTTTGTTTTTTGGCTGAGCTAGAGTTGCTGAGACAACAAAAGGATCCCCATGCCAGGAAGAGTTCTATCTTCCTCCCACTGTTGTGCACTGCTTTATGAAAACAGAACCACCGCAGCAGGCAGTGGAAGGAGAGAGACGGGAGGAAAGGTGAGAGCTCCGTAGTCAGAATGGTTCCCACATACTGGGATTTCAGTGGGAGGACTGGGGCTTTACTGGTGTTTGCCAAATGTTGTGTTTGGATCCACTCTTTCCTCTCAGTTTCCTCAAAACTGTTTAATTGTTAAGAGAGAAATTAGATATGATTGCACATTTCAATAGAGATGCATTTGGAAACTTATTTTCAGCATTTCAGCTATAGACGGTGTATTTTTTTCCATGTGACTGATTCTCTGCATTGTTCAGTCTTAATGAAAAGCTCTGCACTGCAGCACAGACCCAATGTCTCCAGAGGTTTTCAACCCTGTGAGACTGAATACTGATGTTTTCAGGTTTATGAATTTTACTGGGTAAGATGTCTTACCAAAGAGGCTTCTATTGTGAAATCAGTGGTGCAGCAGACAGACATGGCAGGAGAGACGCTCCTCACCTCTAGTGGCCTTTTTCTGCACAAGAATGTTTGTCAAGAGAGAAAGGAAAAAGGTTGTGTATTCCCAACACATCTTCAGAGTATTACAGCTTTGTAGCAAAGGTGGAAAGAGTTGCTTGCCAGGGCCACTTCTTTAGAATCCGGACTGGGGGGGGGGGGGGCACACTTCAGAGACCAGATGGAAAAATATGCCACGCAAATAGAGCAGAAATTCTATTGTAGTGGGTAATGACTTTCTTCAGGAATCATGCTGGGAATATGAAAGGCAACCCCCAACATACATACACACACACACACACACACACACACACACACACACACACACACACACACACACACACACTGATCCACAAAACCGCTCTCGTTTTATCTCTCCTCTCCTGTTTTTGCTTTTTTCTGTAGAAAAAAACAACAAACCAAATTCCACAAAGAAATGTAGTTGAACATAAAGGATGTGAGTTTTTAAGGTTTGGTTTTTAGCAGTTACTAATATGCCTTTCACTGTGTAATGTTGGTTATATTCCATTGGAGTAGCACTAAAGATTCTCCCACATTTCCAAAGCTGCAGAAACAATTAGTGTCAGTATGCTGGTAGCTCAAGATGTTTCCACATGGGCTTAATTAGGACTCAGGCCACAGAGGTGAACCATCAGTGGTTAACCAGACTCCCACAACAGGTGACCACCTGCAAAGAAGCACTGAAGACATGGTAGAATTAAAAGGCACAGAGGTTGAGTCCCTGTCATGTGATCTTGCTTCTGTGGCTACAAAGTAGCTTACTGCTATCAGTGTGTGAATGACTGTAATGTAAAGTTCTTTGTAGTCCATGACTAAGATTTAGTATAAGTCTTAGAAATTTAAAGCAATAGTCTCTATCTTTTTACTGACTCCAATAGAGCATGTTATAGTAGACACTGTCTAGAAAAATAAAAGTCTTATAGTTGACCAGGAAAAACATTCTACAAAATATGCAAATTTTTAAATAATAAAAATAGAGAGAGAAATAAAATCATCTACAGGAACATTCTATAAGAAAGACTAAGAACAGAGCATGTTTAAATACTAGTTTCCATTCAGTTTGTTTGACACAAGCTAAGGCTGATCACTTCCTGTTTGTGATAGAAAGTAAATTAATCTAAAGATGCTCTGTAGGAGCTCACGCAACAACAAGGAAGTGCTGATTAAAACGAGTCGATATAAGAACATCACACAAACATGATTGTCTTTACACTGAAATTAATTTTACTATTTTACAGTGATCCAGCTACATTCTAACACTTTATGTGGGTGAATAGATCCCAGGTTTAGGGTCAGAACCCCACTTTGGGTTTTGAAACACTAAATTTGGGGTCTTGAGATAGACTCCAAAAATATATAAAATGAAAAATAGTTCTTAATAGAACATGTTCAATATGATTGATGTTCATACAAAAAAAATAAAGGCCAGCCATAAATGAATTTTTAGTTTTCATTGCTCTATTTATTCAGCCTTTTAACAAGGTTTACATAATGATGATGATTGTAGATCAACCAGGGTTATTTGAGGTTTCAGGTTGAGGTCTTATTATTGTTATTTTTTGGTCAGAAGCTAAAAATGTTTTAGAATCTCTAGTGCAGATCCAGTGTAAAGGGGGCATTAGTAAAATAAAACATTGGCAACGTGCAAAAAGGGTTGAACAGAGACCACCGTTAATTTGGTTTTCTATTGTCAGACAAACTATTCAGAATAGGAACCATATATGAACCCATTTAGAATTGACAAAGTTCAAGCAAGACAGCAGCACATGACAGGCAGGAGAAAGCATTTATATTTACCATTCTACACATCAGAGCATGAATTGTAATACAGTCCATACCTGATTTGATACATAAAGGAGCTGTGCATGAACATGCCACTGAGGAAATCATTGATGCAACAAAATCTTCTGGTTTTGCAAACTGCAGAGCTAATGTGATTAAGTTTTCCTCAGTTTGTCGCTTTGCCCCATTTCAGCAGTTTTGTTATAAGAAACATTTCAGCACACACACATTTGGTTCCATGCAATACTCTACTGTACACTCATACCATCATGACCTCCTTTCTTGTGATGAGTAAATGAGAACAACCAGAGGCAAGGAGGAAAGAGGTTGTCATTACATTGGGTTGGGTGTTTCTTTTGATTTGGAAGAAATAGGTTCTGCATTAATAGAGTCATTCTGTGGCCCGTCTCCTGCTTCAAAAGAAAGAAAAACAAAGGCTGTGGAATAATAGCTGCGAGCGCTTTCTTTACACAGAGCATGCAAGTACAGTACAAATATATTGAGCTGCTTGTGTGATACAGAGGTATTCATTCTGCTATGTAAATGATATCCACATGCTATATTTAAAACATGGGTCAGTTGATAACAATACTGTTTATTGCAATCAGAAATGTGCAATAAAGGAAAAACATGTAGAAATCACATGTTTGCTGTGTTGTTGAAAGTTTTATAATTATAAAATAAAACTCTGCCTATGCATTTTAGATTTGCGTGCTATGCGGTGTGAGATGGTGTTTACTTAACTACATTCCTCAAGTGAAAATACTTCATTTGTTTACTCTGATTAACAGAAATCCAAGTCCTCTAATTGTAGAGTTTTTGAACACAAGGAAGCAGATGAGCGTTAATGGTAATCAGGCTGAAATTAGCACAAGGCTGCAGTTGCAGGTGCTAAGCCCTCAAATGAAGATGCAAGGGCTAGCAATGCTGACTGTATTGATTAGCTGTTAGCACTTTGTGCCTTGCAATCAGCATTCCACAAACCACTGGAATTAGCCGCATCTGCATCCACTCCTCCGCTCCCCACAACATGGTCAACTAATCAGCCATTCAAACTTTGGGGAGGAGACTTTGATTACTGTGGAAAGAGCACTTTCAATTGCAGCTATTCCCTCCAGCTCGCAGAGTTTAAAGAATGTCTTTGAGCATTGAGTTGTGTGAGAGTTGGTCTTTCTGCCTGTGTTTTCTGTTTGCACAGAGGACTTAAATTTCTCATGAATGTGGATTCTTTTTTCTTTTCTTTTTGTTTTCAGATTCCTCAGGGTCATTTGACTAAAGTGGCTCTCTGGTTTACCATCTCAGCATCTCACTCTGAAGTGTTTGTGTATTGCTTGTCAGATACATCACTTCTAAAATTAAATCCTGCAGCAGTACATTGTCTATTTACAAGAGGTTTCTACTATAATAGCGCTATCTTCATTCCATCCTCACCATCCTGGCTCCAGATTTATTTTCCACAAACAAATTGCTTTTGACGCTGCTGCAGCAATCACAAAAACCTAAATGTCATTACAGCCCAACTTGGCTACATTTTTTGCACTTGTATAGGTAAATAGTTCAAATTCAGACGCTTGAACTTTGGAAATTCATATAAGCTGTCTTACCTATTTACAGGAGGATTTTTGCATGAAAAAATGAATCAAGTGAGGGAGACTACCTGAGACAGAGGATCTGAAAAAAGGACAACAGAGGTGTAATGAGGATGGTGATAGACATCAGCCTGGCCTCAAGTTGCATCACTCGAGAGGCTGGGAAAATGAAAAAAAAAAAAGCCTGGAACAGAGGATTTTGCAAACAAAAAAAAAAATCAGGGCAATGCATATCCTTGACTCCTCCAGCCTAATTTATTCCCCTTTGCTTCTTGTTTGTGGCGCCAACTGAAAGATGCAAAGCAGTCCAAACACACACTGCATGCTGCTCTTAACAACTGGGTACGCAGGTATGACAGCAGTAGACGCTGTAGCGGAGCAGCTACGTGACAAGAGCTGGTGAAACATGAGATCCTGCCACATCCCCAGTGTACAAACAAGACATGGCTGCAACGGAAGAACGTGCTGTAACAACTCTCCCTCTCTCATCCCTTTCTTCTGTTTCTGAGCATCTGGCTGATGCTTATCTCCTACTGTCAAGATAGCTTTCTCCATGCAGAGATGACAAAGAAGAGCAAATGGGTCGACTGGAATGCACAGAGGCTAGAGAGGTGAATGTTAAAGCCTCTAAAATGTCCATGGATATTAAATATTCTGACAGAAACAATAATCCAAATGCGACTGATGAATGCAAGGACTGGTATCACATCACTTTGTAAGCAAGGCAGTGATGTTTGTAGTCACTGTGAGCTCTAACAATGCCCATCCCCATCCCCGGATTTTTCCCTCCATCTGCTCCACCACGTCACCACACACACAGGGCTTTGAGTCACGGGTACGTCATGGGTGTGGAACACCATCTCTGCAGTCCTGTGGCCCAATTTTATTGCACAATTTAAACACTTCCACCACAGACATTCTTACATTATGCATCTAGGGTCTTTTGGAGAAATTACACCCAGTAATACCCGGGAGGAGGGAGGTCTAGCCGGCTAACCTCTCCTCCGGTGTCATTACCCATCTCAACGCATTTAGACACTTAGGATCCAGGGCGGGGGATGGCGGGCCGCCCCCCACTCTTTTTAAAAGCATCTTACTACAACACGCATCAACACCACATTGGAGCAGGTGGGGGGAGACTTGGGGTCTTCACACACCCCTGTTCTCTGCTCGCTGCCTGGGGCCTGGAGTGGAGCGGGCCGTCTGGTCGGGGTCTGCAGTGGGGGGCTGCTCGGCTGCGGCGGGGTGTGCGGTGGTCTGCTTATCCCCACCTCAGTAAGGGAGGGACCATCTTCTGGATTTCAGGGCCGGCTTCACCCTTAGGGCGCTGGTCCCTGGTCCTGAACATAGAGTGTGCATGGGGAGCGAGAGTGGGTGTATAGCGTCTATTGTGTGTCTTGGTATGTTTGCAGGAATGTGTGTGTGCACGCATGAGGGAGGGAGCGTGATTGTGTCTGTGTGTGACTGTTTTTCTGTCAGGTTTCGTCCCCCCCCCCCTCTCTGTGACATGCTAGGCCCTCCTCGGCAGAGACTATCCTCCCTGGCTGCGCCTCGGCATTGGTGGTGCCTTTCTCCAGTGGCGTGCTGGGGTGTCTCGGGGTCTGGGTCTGGGTGCTGGGGGCGTCTGCCTGCTCTTCTTCCTGTGGCTGCCTGGTGGGATCTGGGCCCCCGGGGGTGGTCGGGCCTCTGCTGGGGCTGGTTCGCTCCTGGGTCTCGGGTCTCTGGTTCCGGCTAGATCTACCCTGGATGGCCGGCTGCAGGCGGTGCCTGTGAGCTCCTAGCCGCGACCCCCCAGGGGCTCTAGCGCGGCGACTGCCGGGGGGCCCACGTGGGGTGAGCCTCTGCGCCCTCTGGGGGAGAGTTTAGCGACTGCCCTGACGGTGATCTCCCTGGGGTGTCCGTGCCCTGGGTGGCCTCCGGACGTCTGGGGCCTGGACCTCCTCTGCGTCCTCCGTGGGCCTTGGGGGCGGGTCTGTGGCTCCTCGAACTTATTATTGAATGTTTCAATAGAGAAACCTTACATAAACAAGCGCGCATATACTGTATACACACAGGTGATCACAAGGTGTTCACATAAAGACGGACTCAGGTGTTTTTCAGACACATTAACTGGGGCGGTGGTTGACACTGAACTCTCTTGAAATGGTGTATACGTATACATTTGAAGAATATCACAACTGTTGTATATTCATATGCTGTTTGTTGCTGTTGTATCTTTTCTTCCTGTTTTGTTTGCTTGTTTGTTTGTGCTTTATTTACATGTCTAGAAGTGGATTCTTCACGTCTCTTGTTCTCTTCTTTTTCTGTTCACTTTCTCCCCCATCCCTCTTTCTGTACCCTTCCCTTCACTTTCAGGCTCCGTGTCCAATCAACCATAACAACATTCTAATAAAGATTTTGGGGGTTATATTTAAACAAAAATCAGGAGGAGTTTTATAGCAGTGGCTGTAACCTCTCACCTGAAACAGCAACACTGTTGGGCTTGTTTTTGGCACTCAGACATTATTCTGTTTGCTCCACAGCCGGACAGGACACGGGGTTAAAAAAAAAAAAAAAAAAAAAGGAAGTGACACAACATGTAACCACCATTGTTTTTAAATTAATAAAATGTCTGCATGTCTTATCTAAGACAAAAAAAATCCCTTATTTATTCATGAATATAAAACAGCAGTTCAAATATAACTTATTTTTATCAAATGCTATCAAATGATCAGGATATATAAATGCTATACACTAAATCTATAAATCCATCCATCCATCTTCTGTACCTGCTTAGTCCTCCACAGAGGGTCGCAGGGGGGCTGACGCCTAACTCCAGCGGTCAAGGGGCGAGAGGCGGGGGACACCCTGGACAGGTTGCCAGTCCATCGCAGGGCCACACAGAGACGAACGAGACAAACAACCAGGCACACACCCACTCACACCTAGGGACAATTTCACAAGACCAATCAGCCTAACAGTTATGTTTTTGGTCTGTGGGAGGAAGCCGGAGTACCCGGAGAGAACCCACACATGCATGGGGAGAACATGAAAACTCCACACAGAGAGGCCACAGAGCCGGGAAGCGAACCCACACGACCTCCTCGCTGTGAGGCAACAGTGCTAACCAACTGCGCCACCATGCAGCCCTAAATCTATATAGATAAATCTATAGTAAATGATATAACTAGTAATCTTAGTTACTACTAAAATCAAATAATCAGTAAAATAACTAAGTTTTGTTCTAAATGAGTAATCTGTAATCTGATTACTTTTTCAAGGGGACCGTGACAACACTGCTGGTGACACAGTAATAAACCACCAACCTCACTCTGAGAGTTGTTCTCCTCATAACCATAGTCGAGCTATCACACAAAATGAGAAGATCACTGCTTTCTTATCCTGCTGCCTAAAACCTCACAAAGACTTAGTAAAACTCACCTTGTGGCTGTTGGTTTTTTAAACTTTGTGTCAGGGTCTCATCCACTGTGAAGGAGGTCTTCATAAACTGATAACTGTATTTGACTTCTTGAAGTCTGGACTCCTGCGATGGACTAGCGACCTGTCTAGGATGGCCCCCGCCTCTCGCCCCTTGAGTTAGGCCCCTACTCCCCACGACCCTCAGTAGAGGATAAGGTGGTTACAGAAAATAGATGGATGGATGGACTTCTGGACTCTATTTGTCTTTTCTACTCTTTCTTCAATTTAAGAATCCTAAGACTTCCATCTTGCTTTCTTATTCCTATATTAGGTCATGTTTGTAATGATGAATATGTAAATGCTTAGTGTTTACTCTGATAATGCTTATTAGGTTTCATAGACGGTGGGTGGAAATCCACAGAGGACTGGGAGTAACCCCATTACAACGCTGCATGAGAACCATGCAGAAGCCCAGGGGAGGTCATTATAAAGAAGCTGTTTGCTATCTTCACATCTGTAATTAACACATGAAGCACTGATTACCTCATTCAACATTTTAGCCCGGATCTATGTATATACCACTAGGAAACCCTGCAAAAAACAAAAGAAATCATAATAGGGTTAAAACAGCGCCTTACTTCCATAGACGCTGGTTTTCAACAGGCTCTAATGAGAAATTAAACAATACCAGTCTGGTTCCTGTTTGAAGGAATGAGGTGTGTTTAGTTGTGAATGGCAGGAAGACATAAAAAATGTAGGATTGTGTGTTTTCCCAGCAGCATTCTTCCACGTTCTCTGCTGCTAAACCCACTTCACATTTAACTTCTCCTTAAGGAAGTATGCATGAATAAAGAACAATTCAAATACCGCTTTTAAGCTGCTGTTTTCAATCCTCTGGCATCCAGAAAGAAAGGATGAAAGGAAGGGGCAAATAAACTGAGAGAAAGATAAGTAGGGAAGTCATGTGAAAAAAATTACAGCGCAGAGGAGGAATGTTTGATATACATTTGAACTCTGAAGGTAGGGTATAAAGTTGTGTTAGTGTGTGTGTTTGTGATTAAACAACTCGTCTGAAGTAAAGTACAGGATAAAGGACTAATCTTTCACTGAAGTCGCTCTGTTTTTCCCTGTTTTCCATGCAAACAAACCACAAACAACAATTTTCTCCCGCTTCCCTTTAGTTGCCGCTTTGTTTCCAGCCTTTGATAACATCGGTTTGTTTAGATAGGGTCCCTTTGATTTGCATTCTTTTGAAAAACTCATTGGGGGAACAGGTGTGGAGGTGGTCTTCTCTGCTTGTGGATAGACCCGAGTCGATTTCCAGCCAGCATTTAACTTGATTGTTGGAGGCAGTGGGCAAATGTTCAAACAAATGCCATCTTTGCTTATCAGGGCCCTGCCTCATCAGCCCATGTGCCAGCCTCCTGCCAAATGGTTCGCATCGAACTTTGATTTCATGGGCTGTGAGCCGAACTTCTGAACAGGCTGGTGTCTCTGTGCTCCGACCCAGTTCAGCTAGAAGGTACAAAGTATACTGGGTGATTCACTTCTATGTTCATGTCAGACATGACTGAGTTAGATGGTTTTGCAGTGTTCTGTAGTTGCCGCAAGTTTATTTTGATGTCATTTTTTTCCTTTGAGCAATTTGTGACCAAGTATGTATGTAGACTAATAAACCTGAAAAGAACCAGAGTTTTAGGTGTCTAGATTCCAGAGTAAATTTATAACTATTATGGATGCTTCTTGTCTTGTTTAGGATTTACAGGAACAGGTTTATTTAAATCAAGAAAAAAGAAAGTTTGATTTATTCCTTCATCCCATGAACTTGTTCTTGAGCCTTAAGTTAATAAGTTGACCTCAGTGAATCTGGCTTCATTTATCCTGTATTTATTACATGTAGTAGAGCTGTTGTTGAGAACTGTTGGAACATCAGTTTTGCTGACTTTTTGTTATGACAGCTGTATTTACACTGAATTTTATGGTTTTGATTAAGCAAAAATAACTATTGCTTTTTTTCCAAATCCTTCAGGCCTGGTGATCAAATCAATGTGATTTCCTGTTCACTTTTATTCAAAAAAGTTATACAGTGCTTTCAATTTGTAGTACTCCAAGTTGTTTGCTTTAGTTTTACATTTATTGAGGATCCATTAGTCAGTGGCTTCACTTTGGAGGAACACATTTGATCTGACTAGATTGACAAGCTAACGCTAGTCACAGCTAATCTAGTTCCAAAGTGGATCCCTTAAGACTGTGATAAAAAAAAGCTATAGCTTTTAAACTATAAGCTAATTATTGGCCAATGTTAATATAACATCTATATTAATTAGTTTTATTTATTATGTAATTATTAGGACTGTCATTTGATTACATTTTGAACATGATTAATGGCATATAGTCCATAGTTCAATGCAATTAATCATGGTCACAAAGAATCACAAATTATTTGCAGGTTCTAAACTTAATGCCTGCAGTGATCTTTTCACTTTATCCAGATTGGGTTTCCATACTGAGGCAGTGTTGTATAGTCTCCTCAACAATGCTGAGAGTTTGTCATGGTCTCCATGGTCATAGAGATGTTACCGCTGCAGCTCTGCTCACGTTTTACTTTCCCTATTGAAGCAGTTCGATTTAGTTTGCTGGTTTGTCAGGAAGAGTTTAGAACAAAGAAAGTGGTTTGGATGAAACGTAATCAGACGTTAAAGAAATGCAATGTTAAAATGAGTTTAGCAAAGGGGGCAATTAATTTTTCACATACTGTCAGATTGTCTTGGATATTAATTCCAGTTCACACTTGTGGTTGACATTTTGTAATGTTTCTTCCAGAATAACCATCCATTTTCTTAACTGCTTCATCCAGTGAGAGTCGTGGGGACCTGATGTCTATCTCCAGCAGTCATGGGGCCTGATGTGGGGGGACACCAGGAACAGGTAGCTAGTCCATCACAGGGCCACACACAGAAAGAAAAGACATAACCATTCACCCACTCACTCATGCCTAGGGACAATTTAGAGTCATTAATTAAGCTAACAAGCTGGAGAACCCGCATGCATGGGGAGAACATGCAAACTCCACTCTGTAAGGATACCAGTAGCAAACCTGCAACCTTCTTGTTGCGAGGCAACAGTGCTATCAATTGGGCCACCATGCAGCCCAAATAATAACCATGTAATAGAAAACTGGCCGCAATGTAAGGATTCATAAAACAGCATTTGCATGAACTGCTCTGACATGCTTGAGATTGAAATTGATTGAAGATATCAGTAATCCACTTAGTAGATGGTCACACTATTAAAATCCATTAGCTTAGCTCTCTGCTCACAACTAAACACAATTTCTCCCAACTAAGGTTGTTCAAAGAGGAATTTTATGCATTTGTTTAACCCTCCGGTTGTGTTCATCTCCCGCCCCTTACTTTAGTGTTCCCGGTCAAAATTGACCAACCTGTTTTAACTGCTCTTAAATTGTCACAAAAATAGTTTTTCACCTCCAAATTTTTATTTTATGTCTCAAAGCAGTGTTTAACATTGATTTATAGAATTAAACAAAAAATAAATGCAGTGAAAATACAAATAGGCGCTGAAAATGTATTACAAAATGAACATGTAAAGTAAAAAATTATAACCAAAGACCAAACTCAACATGAAGTTGTATGTGTGTGCATGTGAATTCATGCACATGAGTGGCATGTGACACTCAGAATCACATTTGCAGCATCTCAGGCTTGTTGTGTTGTCTCTAGGAGCTCAGAGCTCACAGCGCTTTCTGTTCTGCCCACGTCCTTGACTGGGGACGGGGCTTGCACACTCCTAACCAGACTGACAGAGGCTGGTGTGAGGGTAAATATGCTGGTGCCGTTGAATAAGAGGAGTCACCAAAGCTTTCCCCAGCTCTGCTAGAAAAAGTCTCCTCTTGAAACTCTTCCCCTGATTCCAGGTTGGGCTGACGGCTGTCCACACCACATATACATAGAAAGCAGACACATCAAGGATGTTGTGGAAGAGTGCCACTAGCCAGTGGGCTGTCATTCACTTGCAGGTGTATGTACCAGTAAGCTGCCATAAAAGGAACAATACATAGTATAATTCCCTCAATGGACTCTGGTAAAAAGAGTTGGAAGCTAGACTTGATGCCATCCACACAAGATGTCGCATACCGTGTTGCCCTGGTGCCATCTTTATAATGTTTTCCACTCTTGCTCTACTTCATCTGTCACGGGGGATGAAGACTAGAGCAAATGTTCACTCTTGGACTGGAAGGTCTCCTCAGGTGTCTGTTCTTCAGGTGGCTTTCCCTCTACATCTGTTGACTGGTCAGTCTCCTCAAAGTCTGGTTCAAAATCTGTGTTGTCTTTCACTTCTGAGACATCCTCCTCTATCTCAGTGCTCTCCTCATCATGTCCAAAAACCTGGACCAGAACCTTTTCAACAGATAACTGCTTGGTCAGTTGACAAAGAAAAAGGAGTGCAAGGCAAACTGCAAGCTATATGGGGTCTGTGTGAAGAAGATACATTGAATAGTCTGGAAGGTGTGGTTCACATGGGGGATTGGCACAAAAGCATAGGAATGAGACGGGTTCACATAACAGACACCTATCTAGTCTGTGTGAAGATATGATGCATTGCTTTAAAGGGGAGGTGGTTCAGGTGGGAGGACGGGCACATAAGCACGGGAAAGAGATGTGTACTGTAGCATCATCAAATATGCTATAACCTCTGACCTTTGACCCCTGGTGACCATCACAACAATAATCCATGTCTTTCCCAATAACTTGGAATACAATGACTCTTGGATTATGTTTTAACCTGAATCAAGATCTCTACAGGTGTCCACCTGTCCACTTTCAGGTGTCCATCTCCCAGATGACCTTAACTGGACACTAGCTGGTCTAATAAAACATTCTTTTAAAGATGTCTCTTCTGTAACACCAAGGACTGGTGTTCAAACTGTAATCTCTTGTTTACAGAACATTCTCTTGTAGTGTTCCTGCTCCAAGGGCATTCGCCCTCTCACACACTCAAAGTGTTATAATGCTTCTCTGCTATTTCATGCATTTCTACATTTATAATGTGAGTGTTTAACGGGCGGAAGTCATATGTGAGTTGGTAACTCCCCACAGTTCCCCTACCCAATCAGAGCTATCCACCAGTCCACTAACTCAGTTTTGATTAGTACACTTAATATCTTCTGATTGGTTGAATTTAAGATAACGTAGTCTCAAAACTAATATTCAGTTCCGGTACAAGCCAGTCTCAGTCGGAGTCTGTGCTACAGCCTGAATGTAGGAGAGTCTTAGCTGAACCTTCATCAGCTTTGAATAAGGCCTTGAGAGACACCTGCTTGTGTCTCTCCCTCTCGTCTCTCCCTCACTACGGGGACTGATCAGAAATGACTTCAGCATGCCTGCTGAGATGCCTCCCTTGCTGACCGGGACGTATCCACGGACTGTCCGGCGAGGTCCTCGGCGGCCACGCCTTCCAGGACCACCACTCCGAGTCTGGGGACTCCAGCCTCAGCTCGTGGAGAAACCAACGCCTGCCAGATCCAGGAGCGTCCACCTTTCAGTGAGCGAACACCACTTTCTGATTGAGAGGTTTGCTTTGATAAAGCTTAATTCTTCCAAACTAAATTAAGCCAAAACTAAATCCCATTCCAAACTCAAATTAGCCCTAAATTGACTCTTAAAGTCACAACTAGGTTAACTAAATTAACTAACTTCCCTAGTCATTAAAACATTTGCTACGGTCCATTAAAACTCACAATTAAACTATCTTTAACATCCTCAACATGTTTAAGAATATTAATTGTGTTTACATCAAACTTTCAAACTGTTTTATCTGTCTGTGTTCTTAGGTTTTTCAAATTAAACGATTGTTCAATCTTTATCTGGTCTCAGCTTCACGTTATTAATAAGGTATTTCAATTCACTGTACTCTTTCAAAGAACCTAAATATACCTTCAATAAATATTAGCTATTATCAGGGTTAAATGACAGTTTATCACTTTTCGTTATAATCCAAGAATAAGCTTTGTTTATATGAAGAGGGTGTAGTTAAAATAACTAATAGTTATTTCCAAACGCTACAGTACCCGCAAAATATATTGTTCAGTCAAATGTGTGAGTGAGTGAGTGAGTGAGTGAGTGAGTGAGTGAGTGAGTGAGTGAGTGAGTGAGTGAGTGAGTGAGTGAGTGAGTGAGTGAGTGAGTGAGTGAGTTGGGGTGGTGTGTATGGGATTGTTTTCTGTCTGGTAGTTGAATATAGTCTGGATACCCATTCATTTCCTATGGCGGTCACTTTTGACTGGGAACACCACAGGTGTAAGAAATTTGATTAAAACACTCAAAACTCAATGAAAGAGGTGATCATCACTTTTATATGTTCAAGTGCATAGTGTGGAGGATATCATAAGGCTATGAGGCAATCCGATGTAAAACACAATATTTATGAGTGTTTTAAGTTGTAAATCGGTCAGATTTGACCCGAACACGACAGGAGGGTTAAAAATAATCCTAGAGATCACTTTAGGTGTGCAACTAAAGTTAGATATTAGCAAAGAAGACTATTTCAGCTTAGTGACAAATTCAAATCAATATTAAAGATGTTTTTTAATCCAGCTGTTCATTTCCAGTACTGCACTCAGGCCATCATAGAGCTGGCAACTTCACTTCTACTACACCTGACTAATTACACTAATGTTGTTCTTTTTTTACATTTCCATTTGATTACACAGCTTGCCATTTTAATAGTAAATACAATGTTAATAATGCAATGCTTAAAATATGCACCATCACACCTCCTTCTCCATCTCATGCATGCTGTGTGCTGTGTAAATAGCTTGCATGAAACATAGACAAGAGTTTGGCTTACTATTGTTGCTTGCTAATTTAGCAGCGTAAACACTCGCCAGAGTTTCCTGCTGTTCATTGTGTAATGAGCCAAAGTCCCGACAAACACACAGCACCAGCTGGTCAGCACCCATTTCCACAGAAGTAATTTAAAAATGGTAAATACTTTCATCTTAGCAGCTGAAATGCATGGACACACACACACACACACACACACACACACACACACACACACACACACACACACACACATACACACACACACACGCAACAGTACTATATAAAAGAGCCAATGGCTGTTTTCCCCATCCATCCAAGAGGAACAGTTTTGAAACTATGTAGGTTTGAGATGTTAATGTTTTCCAGGTTGATTCTGACTGTGTTAGCCTGGAGTACATTGAATGCTTTGGATGGTTCTTTACTTAATACAACAGATTTCAGGGACTTGCATATCAAATCCAGGGGAGAAAATATGGAAGGAAGAAAATAAGATGATGATGGAGTTTATAAGTTGGAGTTATCCCAGAGATAACTGGGTGGCATTAGCTCAGCAGTTTTCTGACTAGTGTTGTCGGATTGATGGGGAGTAGTCATAGCTCAGACTCGACTCAACTCTTCCAGTTGGTGCTTCGGCACAGAGACCAGCCCCTTGGCATGCCCCCCTCCAATCATCTCTGGACAGTCCAGCCCAGAGGTCGCGTTAACCGGAATTTTCCGGTATTTGACCGTTTTTTTCTTTTTTAATTTGACGGAAAGATTTGAAGTCCTCCGGTCATTTGACAGGTTACAATCACACACAGCTGTTTGTGTGCGTGCGTGCCTGCCATCTGACCGCGCATAACAGCGAGCGACCATCAACATCAGGTGAACTAGCTGTTTCCAGTGGCGATCTTGTGCCAGCTGCTCCACATTCGCCCGCAACGACATCGACCCATCGATCGTGTGCGGGGGTTTTGTCGTCTCCATCATGCGGCCCTCAGGTCAAACTGCAGAATGGCTCTGGTCGGACTCGGAGGATCAAAAGGAAGACTGAGGACGTGGCCGAGCCATCGGATGCGTCGTCGCACTGCCAGCTGCTCTGGGATGGCACGTGTGTTCTCTAGGTTGGAGATGCGCTGAGGCCACCTGACCTGATGTGGCTCCGTGACCTCATTTATAAAACTTACTAAGAGACTGGTCTGAAAGTTGCCTCAGTCACTTTCTCCGTAAACGTTGGATTTATATGAAAAAGCGTGACAGAAAAATGTGGAAACTTTATGGAAACTTGACTCTCATATCACATTTTGGACACGGGAACCTGCAGCCGGTGAGACTGGCACACACACACACACACTCACTCACCCTCTGAACAGAATAAAAACGGGAATTTGGGAGTTAATCACAGTCTGTTCATGACTTCATAAATGCACTGATTGGTGCTTTATTGTGATCAGCTGTGTAGTTATTGTGATTACTGAGACTACTGTCACTCCTGTGCGTAATGACGCGCTGTGCTCCAGATCCGTGCCGTCCACTCAGACGGGGAGAGTTCTAGAGATTTTCAGATGATGACGGCTGATCAACTGATTCAGTGTCTAGAGTTCTATGGATCTGAGCTGAACTGGACCCGGTGTTGATCCGACAAAACTTCACAATCCTCTACAGCTAAACCTAAACCCTCTCAGGGTACCGAGAGGGAGCGACGCTCAGCGGAGAATGAAACAGTTGATGAACAATTAAAATATAATTTAATATGAATAAATCATGCTGCTGAAAATGTCAATACTATATAATATTTAAAATTAATAAGTGACTGATAAAAATAGATTATGACCGGAATTTTTTAATCCTTTCAGTCAAATGACTGAAACCAAAAAAGTCTAGCGCGACCTCTGGTGCAGCCCTTGCATTCCTGTCAGCTTTTTTCTTTTTACCCGATGGTCCAATAGAAAAAGTAAAACATAAGGACGAGCAATGGCTGAAGCTCCTCATCGAGTAATGATGAGCTGCGTGTGCTATACTGCACCAACTCGCGATAGCTACATGGATTTAGTGAAAGAAATACAGCTCAGGGGACACAGTATGTGGCTTATGGGCCAGAACAGTGTGGCTCCAATTGAATAGCCCTGACCTACTACATACTGTACATACCCCATCTACACCCAGTATCTCAACATGCCCTGTCTATTTTCTGTTTATTCATGCATCACCCAAGCTGTAAGCTATACACTAAAAATGTTTTAAAATATAAAAGACATTTATTTTTATCTTACTAAGCTGATTATTATAAAACCCTGTCAAATATTCCATTCAGGAAAATGATATATTCAGTTATCTAAAACCCCAAATGAATGTGACAATGTCCGTTATAAGTTTGTGTAAACTACTGGCTGCAGATTGCAAATATTGGTCAGAATGTCTAAATTGGAGATTTCCGTTATTTTTTCTCTCCCATTCTTTAAAGGTAATTTCATAGTGGTGGAGGACTTATTTTCTTTTGTGGTAAAGATGAAAACATTCTTCTTCTTCCATGATATTTTTTTAACTTTATTTTTCTACAGGTGCACAGCAGAAGCGGCATATTAACAAAGGAGCCAATTGCTGACTGTTTATTGAGGGATTCAAACTGAGCTTTGGGGTGTTGCAGTCTTTCATTAGAATGCTGATCCAGTCAAAACGCAGGCCTGAAAAACACAAACTTAGTAGACAAGGGGATGCTTGCCTTGTCAGGAGTTCACATTGATACACCAACGAAGAGGGCATTCTCTCCTCTCGCTGTTTTATTCTCTGTGTCTTGCATTGTTCCATTTCAAGGCGTCATCAGCATTTTCTCTTCATTTGAAAGCAAGGGATTATGCAAGAGAGGCAGCATCAAATGATAGGTAAGTCTCACCCCTTCCACCACCCCCACTGCCTTGTCTTTGTCTCCCAACTGCTGAGCATGTAAATCTGTGAAGCCTGTAAAAACACGGCTCAACAGTCAAGTCACTTACTGACAGGAAGCACTGTCAGCACACACACAGACTGTCACACAGTCTTCTTTTTTGTTGAAGTCAAGGTCAGTCAAATGAATCAAAATCTATTTGTCCCCACAACACTTTTAGACAGAGACTGCACGTGGGCGAACTGATACATAATGAATCGTCTCTGAGATGGAGAAGAGCCTTCAGGATACAATCGTCATGTTTCAGTGTAGAGCAGTGACGTTGGAGCTGCTGTATGGTGTCTTCTGTATGAAAGCTGTGCTGAAGTCAGATGAGTGGTTGGCACATCCCTCACTGCTTTCAATGAGATGTCACAATATTTTTGGTTTTTCTGTGGGGAAAAAATTGAAAGAACTCCTTAATTCTAAAGAGTTTTATTCTACTAACAATGAGATGTATTTGAACTGTGTTTATGGTTCACCAACTCTGTGTTCTTCAGTTTGTTAGGTTAGTCTGTCAATTGCAACTTCTAAAAAAACGACAAAAGAGTTTTTGCACACATCAAAATCCCAGAATAATCCCTTGAGAGCCTAAATAGTTAATTTCTTTGAGGAAAATTCTGTTTATTTTGGGTTAAATTGCCATTGTGTAGAAATTGTCTCTGTCTCATGTCCCTGTAAATGATCGCTAACAAAGGATGTTGTGCTACCGGATTATCTGAAAGAATCAATCAGAACCCAACCTTTGATGCACTGTTCTTTTCAGACCCATGTCAGAACTTGACAAGCTGTTTTTATTGATGGTGTGGATCTTACGTGCACTGCCCCAGAAACTCATCTGATGCTGTCAAGCTAAAGCACATTGATTATTGGGTGCTAGTGAGTGAACTGTCTCTGAACCTTTGTGTCTCATCGGAGGCATTGAGTCGTCTTTTGAGCCATCATCCTGTTTCTCTCTTCAACTGGAACTCACACTGTCCTTTTAGCTGATGAGATCGTCCAATCTCTGGCCCTTAAAGGACTCGGTTCGGTATTTTCTTTCAGTCTGATGACCCTTCTGATCTGCAGATTAAAGCTGGGTACAGTAAGTGGACTTGGAGTACAAAAATCCAACAAAACCAATATTTTTTTTTCATAGACGCATTTGTAACCTGGGATGACAATTGTAAATTAAAACATAAAAAATAAGATCTATATTTTTGCTACATTTTCATTCTCATAACAATATAAATTGCAATTTGGTGTGAAAATATTTGTCACAATTTATTGACAAATTTTTAGGAAATGACATCTCAAATGGTTAGATATAAATATTTAGTGATTTGTATGTAAGGTTAAATCCAAATATTTAGAATTAATTATAAAAATGTATTATTAAGAATAATTTTATTGATTCTAAGCCTTTAAATGTAACTTTAGATATTTAGATTTGATTCACAACATTTATTTCTAACATTGTTTTGTGAGGCTAAGTGTAAATGAATGTTGCTTTTATTTTTTATTGAATTTTCATGCCTCATTGATCTTTTCCTGATTAATAATGACTTATACAACCAGGATCGATACTTCCTGCCAGGTCTATGTTCTGAATAGTGATCGTTTTCATTGAACCTCTTAGTGACACGATTCAGATCTTATTGTTTCATTGACAGACCTGTTAAAAATTCCCTTAAAATGCCAATAAATCTTTAAACACATTGTTTTCTTGGCTTGTGGACATGAATACTCTCTTATGCATTTGATGAAATATGTTACCCTTGTTTAATAATGCTGTTAAACTTTACTGGGCAATGAAAAGGCTGTTCACACCCATTAGTGGTGGTGCAGCAAACCAGTTATGCTGTAATTTGCACGACATTATTGCCTCAGCTTGATTTTAGTGTTGATTTAATTATCCAGTGTGGTGGACACCCTGACAGTGTGTATTTTAGAGATTACATTACACAAGGTCCATTTAGGTTTATGCATTCTTTACTGCATATTACATAATATCTGTCAGATATCCTGCAAATGAGTGCAGAGTCTCTTCCTAAATTAGGCATTTCCTAAAGTATGAATTTAGCTGATTCCTGCACAGAAACAGACTGATAAAGAATTGCACCCTCTGCATGAACATCGGCTTCATCCTTTGTTGTAGCTCATGGGCTGCACAGTTACAGGATCGAGTCACCAACCAGTCTGCCTAGCAACAACTTACCCAACACATGACAGATAAGCAAGGGAAATGCTTGGTTAGGAGGCTATGTGGGTGGTCCTCAAAGCATGGACATCAGAGACAGATAGTCACGGTGTTTGTGTGTCTAAAGGACGTTGCATTTTTTGGTCAATAAATAAGAAAATCAACTTAGCACATAGTATTTGCCTTGAGCTTGAGAAAAAAACTGTTCAAATTCAAATTTGCATATTTATTTATTTTTTAGCCTTCATGGCTTGTCCCTCCTACTCTATATATGAAGATAAAACATGAAATTTACTTTTGCAAAGCCTAATAAAAGTATGATTCTGTTATTAAATCAGAAATATTTTATTTATCAGAAAGGGAAATTTGATTTTTTGATTCATCTAAATTTTCTCAAAGATTCATTAACCTTACAGCTGTGTGCAGGAAGGAAGGATCATTTGGATCTGAAGAAACCTCTGACTGAAGACACTGTTGCTGATTTATTGTCCTATAGGATGCTCAGGGTTGTCCATCATGTTCCTTATTTATGAAGCGTCCTCCTTTGTCCAATCAGCTCTAGAGTCTCTAAAATCCCTAGAACAGAGCCAGTCTTCTTAATCAGTTTGTTGAATGTTTGATGATCACTGGCTCTGATTCTACTAACCCAATCAATGACTGCAGATTTGACAACAGATTCATAAAAGCCATTTAGCTGCAAACATTGAGGAATTTCAGCTTCCTGATGAAGGCCAGTCTTATATAATGAAATAGACTGATTTATAGTTTTATATTAATATTAGCCAGTAAATAGTTTCATTTCAAAAATGAACATTTTTAAATGAATATTCATATTTCTATATATAGATGTACATCTGACTCGCTTTTATAGTCCACCCAACAGGGGTTCTAATTTACCCTCCTCTGTTTCAGACTCTCCACTGACAAACAGCAGGACTGAGGGATTTCCATCCACACACTATGTAATAGTCAGCACTGTCACCTCAAAATGAAAAGGTCTGAACCTCAGCTGGATCTTTTTTATATGAATTTTACATTGGTTTCAAGACAATTAAATGTAACATCAATATGTCTGTGTTGTTTATTTAATGGTCCTCCTTGTCATTTCCTCATCCAGGCAGCATATTTATGAATGGCAACATAACTGTAGATTATTTCCTCGACTGGTTCTAACTTTGCATAATACTGTAACATCTGGATGCAAACATAAAAATGTGGTTTGCTTATAGAAAAAGAAATTGGTAAAGGTATGGAGGAAAGAATGAGGGGATAGCAGTTTGTTCAACAATGATAACAATAGCCAACCATGAGACAGAAACAGCGTACAGGAGAGATAAAGACCTGTGATGACTTATTCTAAAGACCAGACTGGAGGAGAGAGAATCTAGGAACACATACATTGCTTTTGGAGAGTGGTTGGAAGAGAGCAGTGGGTGAAGGAGGGAGAAGAGACGGGCGGTGTGGGGGTGATGGACGCTTTTGCTGGATGTCCATATTATTGTTCTGGCAGAACAATCTTCTCCAATCTTGGCAGTGTGTAATGGAGGCACAAGAGATACCAGGTGCTGTTCCCATCTCCATTTGGAAAGGCAGGACCACATGCCAGACTGAATGTGATGAGCTTTTTATTGTTTGGCCTGCACTCGGCTGGGGTACCGCCGTAGGGGCCCCCAGTGTTTGCAAAGACCCCCAAGGACACGCAGGAGGAATGAAGACATAAACAAAGAGTAAGTGTGTAGAAAATAGAATTCCAGGGAAAAAAATGAGACAAGGAGGAAAATAGGGGGGCGGGATCAAGACCTTTCATGTGCTTTTACCATCTATTATACACAACACAATTTTGTTAACACACCCAAATAGTTTAGAAATTATTCCCTGATATTCAATTCTTAATTAGGTTTTTAACAAATATAAGAAGGAAAGAAACTTCTAAGAGTTAAAAATGGAGATTAGAATACAGTTTGATCTTATTGCTTTAAAAGTTATTTGTTTCCAGTGAAATAAGAGATCTGTAGCTGGTGAATAGGTTTTTAATGACCACCTCCAAATTCTACTGTGAAAATGTACAAAACATTTTATATTTGATGAAATATTTCTATTATCTTTTGTTTATTTTTATGCCATGCAGCTTTGAGGGAAAAAAACCCCATTAAAATTGTTAAAATGTGTAGTGTGCTATGATTGTTGATAGGGCTGCACTTTACTGCTTAGGGAAGGTTTGCAAAAAAATTGAAATTGCGTTGTGCAAACTTTACAGAGGCATAGGGCCTGGCCTGCCACTCAATGTGTGAACATTTTTTGCTCTTGTTTTTTTTTATATTACACTTCTTATGCTGATTATACATCAAAGCATGCAAAGCTTACAAAATTGATTCAGGTGCATATGCACCTGTCAAAATTTCTTTAGATGTCATGATAAAATAATCTATTCAAATACAAATTGAATTACTCAGCTATTCATTTGATTGCTAGCATATCTTTATAAAGTCCTAATACAAACGCTCACACCTTCTTCCACAATGTAACAAACAGAGACTGAGAGAATAAAAAAATAATGAAGCAGGGATTTGTCTTTCTGGCACTCAAGGACAGGAGATCATCAGATTAATAACCTCCTCTTTTATTAAGTAAACAGTATCATTGTGCCTGGTCATCGGAGCATGAGAAAACAAGGCAACATGCCGGCTGTCACAGAGCTGATTATTGCCCATTATGTTTGTTTGGAGGACTTTGGCCGGACCCAGAAGGATTAGGACTGATTTAGAGACTGAAAGGGGGGATTTGGGGAGTGTGTGAGAGCTGGTGTTTTGTGTGCTTGTGTACAGAAACAGTTGCTGTAAAAGTGCAAAGCAAACATTGTGACTCTTTCGAAGGAGACCCAGCTCAGGGATCATGGATCGCGTTGCCTGGTGACTCTGTTGCTAGCCATGTCGGTGATACAATGGGATAATGAAATCTCTTGCTGTTCCAACTCTCAAGGCCGCAGCACAGAGGAGAGGGAGAAATACTCTTTAGTTCTCTGTAGTGTTTTGGATTACAAGTCACTTAATGAAAGCTTTTCTTTATGAGGGGGATAAAAGCTAAAGATGGTAGGTGTGTAGAAACAGGCCTGGCGCCTCTTTGATTTTAATAAAAGCACGGTGGTATTTTGGATTGATCGCCCCAGAATTCAAATCTAGACAAACAAACATTTTTGCTTTAAAAAAAGGACTTAGTAGCGTCATGGTGATGCAGTGACAGGGGGCCATGGTGAGAATGGATCTCAGCACAAGATAAGTCTCTGATGGCTGCCTCCTCTGCGTTCTCGCCTGCCATTAGTGAAGAGGCCTTCTCCCACAGGCAGGCCATCTCAAGGAAAGGTGTGAGAAGAATCTATTACAGCCTCTGTCATGTTCCCTCTCAGGGACAATCATAGATTCTGACCCTTTTTCTTGCTTTCCGCTTCCTCTCAGACTTTTTTTTTTACCTTCTCACTTCTGCTTTTCAGCTCCCTGAGCTCCCATTTTATTGTACACCTTTGTTACCTTGCTTATACGCTTCCCCTCACTCGCTCTCGTCACAGCTCTCATTTCTCTTTCACCATTCAGCGCTTGCTTGGGGTGTCAGAAAAAAACAGAAAAAAGCAGAAACCCTACAAAATCATCTTTTTAGACAAGAGATTCTATCCTGTCTGGTTGGAGTGGGCAATGGCCCAATTCAGTACACAAACCTGCCATCCTGACAATAACTACAAGCAAGAAAAACAAAAGGAAATACATGACTGCCTATAGCTTGTTCCGCCGGTGCTACAAGAAGAGAGCGAGGAACAGAGCTGGTTGTGTTTAAGGAGCTTTTGTTTTTGTGTGTGTGTCTAAACGACTGCAAAAGCACACTCGTGTCTATGTGACTAATTAGCCGACGTGTTCATTAGCTTCATCAAGAGATGATATGTTCTGTCATTCAGGGCTGCTGCTTTTTCTTATGTGAGCTTTAGTTGTACAAGAATTCAGTTATGTTCCTGTGATCATTGTTGCTGCTTCACTGCTTCCACTGATGACAGCTCTGTTAAAAGTAACTCAAGGCCAAAAAAAAGCCATTTTTTTCTTCGTAACTTCTCTAACTTCACCTTTGAGACATTTTTTTTATTGATGCCCAAGCAGAACTATTTCCTACCCACACACCATTCATCATCTACAGCAACGAGGGAGAAATAAGAGACTCTTACCTCTTGAATTTAGTAAGAAAGGGAAAAAAAGGATGCTAGCAATGACAGAAAAGAAGAAGAAAGACACGGCCGTCATGTATCCATGGTTACCATTGGCTTTATTGCTGTTTGTCTTGAGCAGGAGATGCAATAAAAGTGCAGGGAGAGAAATGGCTAGGCACGGCATCTAATTGCAGAGAAAGGCAGGTGTTGGAAGGGTAACGAGAGCTGACCTGAAACTCTCTACCTCCCTCTCTGGTTTACAAGGGTCTTATTAGCAGTGATTGGACGGCCCCTGAATGTGCACTTACATCATATTTTTAGTCTTCCAATTAAGTTTGTGAGCTTCAGGACTCTCAGGTATGCCAATAAAAAGGCCAAATGGAAAATGAAGTGTCTCTCATAGCAGGGTAGATCAGGCTTGGCCTCATTTGAGGAATAATGAAATATGGAGGCAGAAACCCATGTATTAGCTTAGTTAGAGGACAGGGGGAAGTGAAAGGAAGTGGAAGGAGGAGGAAAATACCCCAATAATAAATGTTAAAAACACAAAAAGTTGACAGAAAATCAGTTTTGCACAAGCATTTATTGCATGCTGACAAAAAAAAAGGTTTCTTTCCCTCCTGACACTTTCTTTAATATTCCTTCCTCAGAAATGTACAGCTGCTGCTAAATGAAATAGGAATGTGTTCACACCTCCATGGTCCTGGCGGGGCAGCTGGGAGAAAGAGCGAGGCGCATTATCTTCTGTTGTGTGGCCACAATGGGGAGATGGCCCACGAGGCTCAGAGGAGCCACTGATATGCTCATGAACTGACACATACACTGAGGCCGGAGAGGATTGAACGCTCAGGTGTTGTTTACTCAGAAATGACACCATTCAGAACAGACAACTTGAGAAAATAGAGCTGATAGGGTTGCAGAAGACTTCTTTTTGAGCAGGTGCTGGTGAAGCTGGGACCTTAAAAGTCGTTAAAGAGAAGAATCAGGTGTGATCATGTTTGTTCTTCTACAGCCAGAGAGGCAACACACAGCCATGTTTTAAGACTGTTACGATGGCTCATTTTCCCTTCAAATCAACGAATAATTTATAAATACTCTAAAAGAAAAACACATTTGTTCAGAAGAAAAGGGAACAGAACTTGTACTTTTTGTTGAAAACACTTAGCTTCTCTTCAGATATTTTCTACTTGAAAATTAACAACACTCTAAGACGGGTTCATCCAAAGGACAGAAGACCCAAAGACTAGCTGTGTGCTTGTTCCAGTGTTTGGGCCTTTATGAAGGGGAAACCAAAGACTCTGCTTTCCTCCGTTAAGACGAGGGACACTCTTCTGAGGACATGAACGTTCATATGTTAAACAGAGAAGATAGGTGGATTAAGGGAGGAGCAAAAAAGCCAGCTTTGTCCAAAACAAACATTAAACAGAGGAGGAGGAGGCCTCAGATTCAACTAACCTACAAGATAATAATAATAATAATAATAATAATAATAATAATAATAATAATAATAATACATTTAACTTTGCAATCTCAACGTGCTACAGAGCAGAAGATTAAATTAACTGAGTCAAAGTTCATAAAACAAGTTAGATAATCAAAGGGGCGGCTACAGAATAAAAAGCTTTTCTAAAAAGATAGGTTTTTAGATTCTGTTTAAAAGCATCTACAGTTTGTAGAGACCTTAAGTGGACAGGGAGGGAGTTCCACAACCTCGGAGCAGCAGAGGAAAAGGCCCGATCTCCCATGCTGCAGAGCTTGGTTCTGGGGTTTTGAAGAGTGATACTGTAGCTTTGAATCTTATCTTCATACAATCAATGTGGAGGCAGGATCGGGGGATTGATTTGTAAACTAGCTCTCATTAAATGAAGCTTTCACTACAGTTAAAAACCCTTATACTCTGGATGACAAGTCACAAGCTTTTTCTGACACTTTTTAGTAAAAAGGTATATAAAAGGTCACCACTGCAAACTGGATTTTGAGCAGCATCTACAAAAGTCTGCTGAAAATATTCAAATTACCAACACAATCATGCAGAAGACAACTTCCACTGTAACAAAACACATGTAGCTAGTTATTGTTCAGACACGTCTCATCAGGGAGAGTGTTGTCTTTGGGGAACGACTCCCGTGAGAGCTTTAGGAGAAAGCATGATGATGACACAGCTCATCACTCAGGCTGGGTCTCCTGGGGCCCATAGCTTCCTGGTGCCTCACAAACAGCACCAAGCAGCCTCTAATGCACACATCCAGAAGTGGCTTCCATGGATTTGCAACACTTTGAATATAGGAGGATGGATGCCACGTCAGGGTGTTGTCATGAAATGTTTAAAGAATTGTGAAAAACAGCTCCTCTCAGACTTTTTGTTATATCATTTATATGAATTCTATTCAAAATGTATGAAAATTTTAAAAAAGATAAAAATAAATGATAATACTAACATGTGGATATAAAATCAAATATGATAAAAATCAATGTGTTTTTGTATTTGAGAGCTTTTCTAGTAGTCCTGATGTTTCAGTCATGTTCCTCTTGAGTTTCTTGGATTTGTGTTCTATTTCATGTTCTATGAGTAGCTGAAGTGTTTACCAGGCGTTGGTGTTTGGTACTCACACCAGGTATAGTACATTATATTTGACACTCAGAGACACCTGCGTTACACTGTTCATCATTCTCCATTCAGCCCCTCAGTCATTCAGCACCTTGCACACATTCCCTTCATCAGCAGCGTTCATTCAGTAATCTTCCTCCCAATAGGTAAATAGTCTTCTGATTCATCATGTCCTTGTTCAGTCCTATTGTGGAGTGTTGCCTTGCCTGATTTGATCTTATTCCCATATTTAAAACATTTTTTCTGGATTCCATGTGCCGGTTCACCTGCACCCTCAGATCCTACCTCTACAAACCAGACAGACAGATGATCCATCAAACCATCAAAATACTAAATATTAATTTGTTTTTATTTAAACATTTGATTTCTGTTCTTGAGAAGTCTTTTGGGAATAAGTGACTGCTGATATCGAGTCTGACACTTGCATTTTTTATAGGCCAGACGTTCAGTTGATAAACCATCAGAACATCAAAGCTTTTAAAATCAATCACGTGAGTTTCTGTAGAGAATCACAGGGAGCCCTGTCATGCACCTGAGCACATTTTTATGGTTTATTTATTTCTAGCATATTTTATTAATCTTTTATGCATATTGTTGATCATTTACACAAGGTTTAGCATTTTGTGTACTATAAATTTTTTTTTACTCAAGGGATGAAGCAGAGTTGTATCAACACATAACAGACAACTCTTACTTTGCTTTGGGCTCTTTGTTTGCAACAGTCTCTCATGAAGACACAATGTTTTCCTTGAATCTATGAAAAACACCAAAGACAACATAGTGTGACAAATAAAATAGAATTTTAGCTCCAAAAATGTAATTTTAAAATACCTATTAGCTGAAAACGTATCAACAGAAAATGGCGATATGCATCCCTCAGTTCCTGTGTCAGGTTTATGCAGGATTGATTCCTATTTTTAAAGACTTCAGTTTTAGATTCTGTTTATACATTTTAGACCTACAATGGTTTGTCCTCCACTTTTCCACTTTTCTCATTTTACACACCAACTGCAGAAAATGCTGTTGGGCATGTGCGTAGATTTGGCATGGACAGAGGTGACATGTCCCCACCAGTACCCAGCGATCACTGAATTGTCCCCACCGATAACTCGATCCAAGTTTTGCAGAAATAGCACTGCATCCCCACAAATAGTATGCAGCAGCGGTCCGAGGTGCTGCACTGCTGTGCGCAGACTTGTGTCCAGTGGAAGGAGGTGTGTCTGGAGCAACCTGCACAAGCCCATCACTCCATGCAATCAGTGCTCTCATACACGCTCCCTCCCCCTGGACAGGGGCCCACGCAGAGCCACTCACGCTGACAGCACCTGTCCTGGCTGTGGATGTGGACCGGGCTGGGCTGACCTCTAGGCATTTTCCCAGTAGTGGTAAGATTGAGCCGGTCCGGACCGGGATGGGCAGGCCATGCAGCACGTGACTTGCTTCCTGTTTTGGCGCGCACTCAAAACACCTCCCCCCCCCATCCCATTCCATCCAGTCCTCGTCCCCACCAGTGTCAAGAGCAAATCTACACCAGTGCTGTTGGGTACAAGAACTAAACATAAAAACACCTAAATTAAAAAACAGAATCAAGACCTTCAGAAGGTTTGGAGAACAATTGATAGAGAGCACTTGCTTCAACTTCAAAAACCTTCTATTTATAGCCTTTGTATTCATTTAGGGAAATGATTGGAATGAAGTTTATTTTTTATTTAAACAATGACCTAGTTTTTGTTTTGTTTCACTTCATTGCATTTTTGAGTGAGATATGATCAAAATGTGCTCTGCCAAAGTGTAGGTCAGAACTCCAAAGGCTTCAAAGATCACAAAAACATCTGGTTTATGGGAAGGTAAACATAAGATGTCATTAAGATCCGGGGCTCTTCAGGAGACACCCAGACCTAACCAAGGAGTTGGAGTTGGAGAGGGTAAGGGAGACAGTTTATCACCAATCTATTTGATAAACTCAGAATACATAAACAGCTGGTGATATAAAGAAGCCAACAATGTTTAAAAACGGCATTTCACATTCTGTTTTCAATCAAGTTGAAACAGTGACTGTGAATGCAGCTCTATGTGTTGTTCTGACCCACTATAACTACATGACTGGTGATTAGAGGAAGATGACAGTTTTTAAAGATGATGCTCACATTTTCTTTGGCTGTTTGTCTCCTTGAGCCCACCTCCAGCTCCTGATTAAGGCATTTTTTCCCTCCAGTTCAGCAAAGAGCTGGTGCTGTTATGGCTAACATAAGACCATAAAGAATAGGCCAGTAGTAGAGACTGAGAGCTGAGTGTCTCCATATAAACCCCCATCACTGGGATCAGGACTCTATTCTAGTTTTAATGATATTCACTAAATTATTGAACTGTAAAATAGTAAAATATTAGCAAACAAGAAACCAGTTATTTATTTGCATTGTACAATTTTTAAGAACTGACACGTTATTACATTTCTTTAATTAAAAATGGTCTTTAGGTTTTGGCAAAAGTTTTTCTTTACTTTTGTAAAGGTTGGAGAAAATCATGACTGTAAAAAATGAATGGAACACTTTCCCCCAGTAAACAATTCTCTAACTTTTCAAAACTACTGAGAAAGTAGAACACTACATCTCCCAAGCATGGAGCAGTTCTTGCAGCAGTTCACATCATTCTTGTTCCTAAAGCTGCATTTATCCTTGCAATGCCCATCAGGTGAAACATCTGTCATCCTGCAGACTGAAGGAAGGTTCAACAAATTGTAGAGCAGAAAAGTGTCCAATTATGGAGTCCAGACTGGGGCCGTTACCAGTGACTGCACTGATTATTTCACTCATTGATATCAAATCAGACAAAGATTGGCACTGCTGGCATACAAATGAGACTGAAATGTGTCGGTGCATAAAAATGCTCAAATCTGACCAATGTGCAAATATCACTTGGGTCAATACAAATAAGCTTTTCTCATTGAGTGTTGGACAGAAATGAATGTTTTGCTTACAAATGAAATAAAGAAGGAGAATGAGAGCCACCAGAAGCTTCAATTATCTTTTTTGATTCATTTAGAACTTGCTGCCACCACACAGAGACTAATGGGAGAGGGGTTAATCAGTACTGTCTATGTGTGTGTGTGTGTGTGTGTGTGTGTGTGTGTGTGTGTGTGTGTGTGTGTGTGTGTGTGTGTGTGTGTGTGTGTGTGCATGTGTGTGTTAGTGGGAGGGGGGCACAGCTGAGTGATTCTCTTCATGTCTCTGAGGGGTATTTATCTGGGGCATTGCCCCTCGTTAATCTACAGGCATCTGCAGTCCTGGGACTCTTCTAACTCTTCCATCACAGTCATAGAGCTGTGTGAGGGGAGAACAGCTCACCAGTAGTCCTCCATCTCACAAGGTTTTCTCTTTAAACTTGTCAAAAGTCCATCTTTTATTTATTTCATTTGAGTCTTTCCTTTCTTTTGTTTTCCCTTTCTTCTCTATATTTTGTCTAATTTCTTTTTCCTTCTTATAATTGACAAGCAGATTGGGGCAGCATCGGCAATGATGTGAATGCTGAACTAGTCTTCTGTGGTGACAAAGAAGCTGAGCCAGAAAGCAAGACTCTTGATTTACTGGTCGATCTACGTCCCAATCCTCACGTATGGTCATAAGCTTTGGGTAATGACTGAAAGAACAAGATTGCAAACACAAGCAGTCAAAATGAGTTTTCTCTGCAAGGTGGCAGGGCCCAGCCTAGAGAGGGTGAGGAGCTCGGAGTAGAACCGCTGCTCTTCCATATTGAGAGGAGCCAGTTGAGGTGGTTCAGGCATCTGGTCAGGATGCCTCCTGGACACCTTCTGGGGAGGTGTTTGGGACATATCATGCTAGCAGGAGGCCCATGGGTCGACCCAGGACAAATAGCAAAGGAAAATGAAGCATCTGGCCAGAAGGTGTTTGATGCATATTTACATCAATAGCCTACAAAAGGTTAATGTCTTCACCCATTGCTTTCTTGAGATTTCTTATTTCCATACTTGAGCCCAGAGATTTCTGATCTATGCTATTGTTTAGATATTTTACTTTCCCCTTCTTTCCTCTGCCCTTTAGAGTGGAATTGGCACCACCTTTTCAGCTTTCTCACCTTGAACTCCTCAGTCCAGTCCAACACCAGTGGTTGCTATAAGAAACAGCCCCCCTCTTTCTCGACACTCATCCGTATTTTCTATCCCAGATTTTTTTTCCTCTTTTTTGTGCATCTTCTCATTGATTTTCCTCAACATGGAGCACGATGCCTATCAATATTTCTAGCTGAAGAATGAAATCAATTGACAACACCCCTCCACCAGTGGTTAAAAATGAGAGCTCCATGGTCTTTTATTAAAAAGCCAGTAGCTAGCATTCACCCACCCATTTCCTCATGTTCTGCTTTAGCCCGAGTTCACTAATGGCTGGCCCATGACCCACCTCAATATACCCGATCGATATGCTGCCTTGTGTGCTTAAAGAGACAAGCGGAGAAAGTGCAGCTACCATCAATGCAGCCCAAACAGCAAGCTTGTTTTGCTAGGAGTGTAGCTCATTCTGTATAATGTATGTGTGCAGCAAAGTGGAAAGAAATTACCACAGAAATTCAATTCCAACTCAAATACATCCATAAACAGATTGTTGGCTCTGCAGTGAATGCTGGCACCATGTTGACCTCTCCTTTTTCATCATTCCATCACCCACACCTCCAGTTTTTCACATAAAGAAAATAAGGTTTCTGTTTTTGTTGATGCAGTGGTTTGGGTGAGCTTGATATCTTTTCTGTTTTCTGCTCCAGACTGCAGGCTGAACAGCTGTACCATCTTGCCTGAAGTTTATATAAACAGAAAAAGGGTAACAGAGAGCTGTTTATTCTGTAAATAAAAGGTAAGTGATCTGTGACCACATACATGTATTCTACAGTAGAATTTGTTATCTGCATTTGAAAATCTGAGGGCAGACAGTCTCATGGTGCCCAGGAGGCGGTTTGGGGTTTGTCATCTTCTCCAATGACACTTCGACACTTTGCTTGGGCCTGGGATTGAACCCTGATCTCCTGACCAGTGAACAGCCTCTTTTTCCTTGAGCCAAGATCACCCCTTAAATTAAGATCCATCCATTCATCAATTTTCTTAAATACTTCATCCGCTTAGAGTTGTAGGAAGACTGGTGCCTATCTCCAGCAGTTGCGAGGGGCAGGAGGAAAAATTAAAAAAAGTCTAAATTTGAATTCATGTGATGTCAGTAAGGGTTCAGTTCTGAAGGTAGATGTTGATCCCTAAAACAGAAAATAATGTTTTACCAAATAAAAAATTAACCACAAAAATCTACTTACAATTTCAATGGGTTGCTGAGTCTCGTGTCTTTAACTGAAGCCATTAAATTACTGATCTGATCGTGCAAGTGTTTGCAGTGAGACTCAGTAACCCTTCATCCTGTTGGATGGGGTCGTAAAGGGTTTTTTGTGGTAAAAATCTTAAAACGGCATTTTCTGTAAAAGAAATTTAGAATTTTCTGATACCACTCCACCCAGGACCCTGGTACACTGCAAGGCCCTGTAAACGACCCATGATCTGGCTGGGTTTTTTTTACAGCAGAGCAGAGTAGTCTCACATTGTGAAAAAGGCCTTAACGTGGCACTGGTGTGATCAAATGGATTTCCAGAGATTGTATTTGTTAGATCATATATCAAACATCCTCAGTGGCTTGGTTGCAGCTTTTTTTTTTATTACTGAAAACCTAAATATTAATTTAAAAACCACAGTGTGCTGGAAACTGTCTGAAGCCTGAGCTGATTCCTAATGAGTCAGGGAGAATGTGTTAGCTTTTTCAGTCACAGTTTAAGGTAAACATTTTATGAACTGATCATTAGTATTTTGAATGTTTCTACTTTTTTGCAGTAAATGGTCCTAAACAGTAAAATTTACTGTTTAGGACCATTTACTGAGTAAATGAACTGCATTTTTACAATAAAAGTCACATTTACCCACTCACACACTCATTGGGTCTACATGGAGGCATTGTCTTGCCCAAGAACACTTTGACATGTAGTGGGGAAGCTAGAATCAAACCAACAACCTTCCAATTGCAGATGACCTCTCCTCCCACTGATGCACAGCTCCATCAGATTATAAAAACACACACTCATTCACACACACACATGCACAGAAAGAACTAAGTGAATGAGTGAGACAAAAGTTCAAAACTGCCTTTATTTAAGAACCAAGTTTTTCATGTCTATTTGTGTGCTCATTTATTAAAAGAAAATAAAGGAAAACAGAAAAAAACGTGGATTAAACAGTAGGCGAGACATCCTTACACACTTTTACCAAAAGGCAAAACCATGGGTCAAACAATGAGCCCTGATAGTCGCTCTGTGTGAATTTTAAGCCTCATTAAAAACATGTAAGACCTTTTCTGTTCCCCGCCCCCTTTGGACAGATGGTGTAGTCCACAATTAGAGTGCTATTTAGTTAATTATCAGGGTGGCACCCATGTCTACACCTCCTGATCATTGTCAAACACACACATAATACACACTTTTTTCTCTCTGTGGTTCCCTGAGGAGGAAAAGGCCAGAGCTGCAGCTTTGCCAGTCAGAATCAGCAGGACTCCACGGGGAGCCTCTTCCTCTCTGGAGGGGGATTAGAGGACCTCAGGATGGATAATGATGCCAACAGGAAGTAGGAAGATATTGGTTATTTGTTTGACCTTCTATTGAATTGACTTCTCTGGAGTTTGTGTATTGAACCGAGCCGTTCCATAGAGCCCAGGAAAGTTAGCGTGATGACATCCTGTGAGGGTATTTCAGCTGGTATAAAATGGATAGATTTTTAGTGAAAACTTTCAGTTCTCCTTTCTTGCTGTGAAAAAGGCAACTTTGAAAAATATTGATACATGCAATCCATCATTACAAAGGAAACAGGAACAATTGGACCAGATGCCGAGCAAATCAGCATGAGAGGTGGGAATGATGTATGGGTTTTCCTAACGATCCCTGGAGTGGGATTGGAAACAGAATTTAGTTTAAATGAACAAATGGACACTTGATGAAAAAATAAAGCAATCCTGCTCCTGTCAAAGTGACATGTCTCATCCAGAAAAAAAAGACAGCTGACATTTTACACCACAGTGAACAATCAAGTCATTGTTCATTAGCAAGCTTTGGAAAAACTGGAGGCAGCCAGGATTTATTCAGCCTTGTTAGGACACACACGCATCCCCTCATATACATCTATACATGGCTATAGTCTCCAAGGACAGCTTTAGTCTGAGACCCCCACACACATACACACAAACACCTACTGCCCCCCGGGCCTGCAGGCAGCATCATGTTCAGTCATCTGCATCCACTGCACAGACAGAATGAAGGGCCGTCCCGCATCCAGACGGCTCTACACCATTTAATGAACGTGACATTTAGTTGATATTTACGTGTCATCCATGATGCTAAATTAGCATGCCAAACACTAAGCTTCAGATTAAACAAAGCTTAGCAATTACACATCATCTATCATGCAGAGATTTACTACAAGTGACCTGTGCAGCTTACCCAACACATCCACTTAGTCTTAGCTACCCCTGTCCTTCATTAAAATGTTGCACACTCTAGTTATTTACATACAGTAGTTGTGAAGCAAAACACGGTTTCTCTACAAGGGAAATTGTCAATCCTGCATGTCTGCTCGGGTTGAAATTGCTCAGCTGACAAGAAGCAAAATATAAATCAGAAGTAATTTCTTCCCCCTGCCTCGCCCGTCGAAGCTGCAGCTGAATGTTGACCTTCTGTCATAATACATTTGTTTACAATTTACATCTCCCACTACACCAGCACCAAAACACAGAAAGAGTATAGGCAGTGGGTCACCTGTACAGTCTCTCTCTCTCCTTCTCTCAGAATCAGCTTTACTGGCCAAAATTGTCTGCACAACCATTTGACTTTGATTTCACGTGCTCACAGCATACAGACATAAAGTGTAGATATCAAAATAAGATAGAGTCAAAGGGAACAGTGTGTACACGTATATAAAGCCAGGCTTTTATTTATAACGAAAAATCAAAAGGGTCCTGCGATGGACTGGCGACCTGTCCAGGGTGTCCCCCGCCTCTCACCCCTTGACTGCTGGAGATAGGCACCGGCTCCCAATGACCCTCTGTGGAGGATTAAGCGGTTTCAGAAGATGGATGGATGGATGGATGAAAAATCAAAAGGCAGGTTGAGGTAGTGCAAGTATGCTTATTTTCAGGGTCCACATCATTTTTCATGCCCGATACTCAAGTACGTACCAGGCATTGCTTGGTAATCATGGCATGTATAGTACATAACCCCCAAACTCCTCCTCCCATGTCTGTATCCATCAGCCTCTTGTTAGTAAAGTGATCAGTGTTGTCAGAGCGTACCACTATAGGCTAAGCTCAGGCTGCAGCTCCTCAAGTTGCACAAACAATACTGCCCTGACTCACGATGACAGCATGGATTTACTGAATTACAGCTTGAGGTCATGAGTACCCCTGCTATATACATTAGATGTAACACCGGTACGCAAATGAGCACAGTGGCAAAAGGAACTGGTACATACATATTATTTTTGGCACTCATGCACACCTGCGTAGCAGCTGGAGAGGCTTCTATTTTCTTCATTTGAGAACGATGGCTCAGATAATTACCACATCCGATCAGCAAAAATCCGACCACCATAAATCCAAACACATGCAGATCCTCCGCATCCTCCAGAGAAAGTAGAGCCAGGCACAAGATGTCCCACTTCTTCCATGGATTCATCAGGTAGCCCGCTGCGTACATTCCTGTCAGACATGCGGGAGTCCCCTGCTCCGTTTTCCTTGTAGAAAAGATAGTGTCAGTCGAGTTGAGAGCCCAGGAAACAAGGTCCATGTTGAAAGTAATGTTTAATCCAAGTGGAGGAAGAATGAGGGAGTTGCTCAGATAGTTTACAGGACAAAAAAGCAGACACACAGCGGAGCGGAGAAAAAGAGCAAGTGTCCTAATCAGAGCCAGAAGTAGAAATAATATTTATAGCTATTATTACTATAGCTATAAATATATTGTGGCTATTAAAAAAACCCCTGAAAGAAATCAATGATGATTCCCTCGCAGTTCTCTAAAAACCTCAGCCAATCATACGTGTCAGACCTGAGGTCTGTTTTATACATTTCCTACCATCTGTACATTTCCTAAACCAGTGAGTGCCTCAGTGGTTTAAGGAGAACTTTTTGACTTTGAACTGCAGCAAAACAGTCTCAATGTGTTTCACAATCAGACGTAAAACCTGTAATAACTTCACCGTTATATCATCGAGCAGAGAGAAATCCAAAAAGTGAACGAGTTCAAATATTTGGGTGTTGTTTGGGATTCCCATCTCAAATTTGAGGCCCACATCAGGAAAATGTCCAGAACCATTAAGGCCAACCTAAACTGCTTTCGTCTCATAAGATCATGTTTACCTGTAAAAGCTGCTCCTGCATGCCATGATTCTGTCTCATCTCTCATACTGTGTGACTGTTTGGAGCCAAGCTACTCAATCTGCTTTAAAACCTGTGATGTGTCTGTACAAACAAGCATTGAAAGTTCTGGACCAAAAACCAATGAAATGGCACCACTGTAAAATACAGTAAAAGTACAACCTCCTAAGTTTTGATAACTTCTTAAACTTCTCTGTCATAAAACTGACTTTTAAATGCCTCAATGGCCTCGTCCCAGAGCTGGTGAGCAGAATGATTTTAAAAGCCAGCAGCTCAGGAGCTACAACAAGAGGAGCAGTCAATGGAGGCTGTAAACCAGCCAAGTTCAAAATATCATTTGGTCAGGCCTCCTTCTCATTCAGAGGTCCTCAGCTCTGGAACAATTTACCATCAGCAATAAAACTGTTAACAGATTTAAGAGTTTTTAATACCCAGGTGAAACAATGGCTGAAACAAAAGCAAACCTGTGAACACTGACATGCCCCGTATGCGCATCCTATATATTCTTATTTGTTTAAGTTTCTTGTGTATACATGTGTAAAATAATAAGTATTGTTATTGCTCTACCTCAAAAGTCCAACCAAGGACTAGGTTTGCAAATTAGCCTGTGGCTAGAAAACCTCTGTACAAAACAACGGTTACATTGTCCCACATTGTAACATTGTCTTCTTGTGCTGTCCTTGATAAATAAACTAAACTAAACCAAAAGCAACTATTAGACAATCCGGCTGTCTGTCTCGCTGAAGCGCTTCACTTCTGCACTGCTTGGATCCTCCATTCATGCGTCCTGATGCATTTTGCAGCAGAACATCCCGGAAGTGAGAGAAGGACAGAAACAGCCGGCTGTTAGCGCTTCAATTTTAGGAAAAAATATCAGAGTCCCAAAAAGAAAAACACCTTTTCAGCTAGCAGAAAGAAAATGAATGTTTGGACGTAGAAAGAGGAAAAACCAAGGGGGACGTTTCAACAGCTGGTGTTTGGCTCTCTGTTGTTACTGTGGCAATTCACGGTTGCGTATCCGGAGGAGGCACGGCATAAGGAGGGGTGAGAGCTCTGAGACGTGTTGGTGTAAAATAGCTAGCGATACCTAGCTTGTTTGAGGATTCTCTATAGTACATCTAAGTTCAACTCTGCTTTTTTTTGTTTATATAATAGAGTAGCTTATTTATCTGGCTGTTCATCAGAGAGACAGCCTGGGGAAAGCTTGTGAAAAAAATGACCAGTAGCTTGTGTGGAAGGTTGTACTTCCTTAGGTGTTGCAGGAAGTGAGTCTCTGCTGGGCCTTTTTCTGAACAGTGTATACTGTATGTGTGAGGACTATCTCAGGTCCTGAGATGAAGGTGGTTCCTAGGAACTAGAACTGAACCAAAGTAGGCACAGTGATGTTGAGGATGGTGAGAGGAGAGAGTCAGGGGGTCTTCTCCAGATGTCCATTGCAACCTCTACAGTCTTGAGTGGGTTTAGCTACATGTGATTCTCTCTCTTTATCTCTATCTATCTATCTATCTATCTATCTATCTATCTATCTATCTATCTATCTATCTATCTATCTATCTATCTATCTATCTATCTATCTATCTATCTATCTATCTATCTATCTATCTATCTATCTATCTATCTATCTATCTATCTGTGATAGATCTGTGTATCACCTATCAGTGCTAACTGACAGAGCTGTATTGAGATGGCTGTGGTGGTAAGGTATGCCATTACGTAAAACCTCCAATAGAGATGACAGACAGATAACTAGTGGGTGGCAGGACATTAACATCACCTTATTACCATCCAAACAGCCTTTTGAAGTTCACTGAGGTGTCGACTGATGCCATAATTGAAAGGTGCTACCTCTTCAGGAGCAGGTAAGTCACTCCAGTTAACACCATCAGTAGGGCTCATTCAAAAACATCCACAACTATTTATGACACCACTATGAATGGGGGTTTGCTGGATTTTGAAGCGAGCCCTGCTTGGTTGTGTTGTTATTCTGTCAGTGTGGTGTTACCACTGACTTCTGGAGTACTTTCTTATTACGTTATCCTGTATATCTAAGACAATATGTGGTGTGGATATGTATGCTTTATGACTTCCTCGACATATCAGGTCAAAATAATTGCTGCAGATCCTACTGTACAAGCCTGGCTCCCAGTTATCTTTTTGAGTTCTGGCAATCTCTTCAGACCTCCCTTTTGATTTTTTCAATCAATTAAATAGCAGGTTTGGTTTGTCCCTCTTATGAGTCATACGCCCTTTTACCAAGCACAAAATAATTTTGCTGATTTTTTGGGAAACTTCCTGCTTTCAATTAGAATCACACAAGTAGATGAACTTACAGCATAAAATATTTTGTCATCCTGCAAAAGATCAAGTAATGTGAGCTTAACAGGCTCTGTAATATTATTTCATTGCTGCTAGAAACTACAGCCAGAAATCTGCATTCAGTCTGAATCAAAATGTCAGGCTATAAATTGCCAGTTTCATGGTTACGTTGACTGTTTTCTATACCTGAAACCAAGTAAGTTATGGTTTCCTCCTTAACAGAAAGGGAGATGAAGGCTGAATATGCGATATAATTGACATTTGGTGTTAAAAGTCAAGCACTGGCAGCACATTCAGAAGAGAAAAAGTGAATTCATCCAGCACAGCTCTGACATTCTAACTGCTAGATACATTCTGAAAGAGTAAACCAGCTGTCAGTTTGATTGGTGGAGAGCATCCCTTTGGAAAACCTGCCATTGCATCCATTTAAAGACTTAGCAACAATTACCTAAATATATTCCTTAGTCAGGCTCCAGATCTTTATCTAATCTGTTATGTTTTCCTTTCATCAGAATACACCTGTGCTCGCTGTCACTTGTTTGTCTCTTTTGACTGCAGCATCCCTCAGGTGTTCATGGGGAGTTGGGGGTGGGGGTGTGTGGGGTGGGTTGGGGTGTTGGTGTGATTGTATCCACATCACCAGAGCTGAGGGCCCATCTGTGGGCTTCCTCCTGAGCGTCTCGAGAGGGCCACAAAGGCTTCTAATTATCCCTGACCTTCTGGCTCCCCCCTCTATTTCTGCCTCCCACTATGGGCCCCTATGGCTCTATCAGGTCCCCCCCTCCCCTTTCTGTTTCCTCACTTTGTTTGCCCCTGCACACTTTCAAAATAACCACTCTGAAGGCTCCAGACACTAATTGCTGCCATTTCAGAGACAAAGACGATGTTTGGTGCGAGGCAGTCCTGAAGGTCAGCCAAGGAGAGGGGCTCCAATAACACCTGTATTTCTGTCAGGGCTGGGTTGGTGTTTGGAATCGTCTTGTTTTGACAGGCATGGTCCTTTGTTTCAAGGTGATCCATTTGTGGAGGAAAGAGGCTTCACAACTGGTCATTAACACAAAAAGAGAGAGAACATGCAGAAACTGTAGGGCCTATAAGAATGTTACTCCTTTTGTCTTTATTGGCTTTGTTTTCATTGTGAATTTTCTCTCTAGGTCAGTAAAAAAACCGAAATAAACAGACCACGTTATGAAATTTACTGTAGTAATGAACATGCTCAACATATCCTTGCAGTTTTAGAATTTGATTGCCTCATAAGTAAACTTGCAGACCTTTCACAACAGATGTTTACCTTCACAGTGTGTGTGTGTGCAGTAGCATCTGTCATGCCAAACTGGTCAGTCACAGGTTTAATGAGTCTACATATGGAAATTCTTTAGAATGAGGCACCAAAAACATCATTGTAGGGCAATTGTTCATATAACACAGGGGTGATCTAATTATTTTATTAAGTCAACAAAAAACTAATCATTCTCAAATAAGAAAAAATACTGTATGTAACCTGTTAAAGTTACTGAGGACAACAATACTCACACACCATCTCCTTTCTCTAACCAAACTACTTCCAAACAGAACATCTACCCTGCATGCCATGCATTCTTTCTGTAAAGTGACAGGCTCATCATCTAAGTACAGTAATTAAGTAGTAAGATTTATTTATGTAGCACATTTCAAGTTATAACCCACAAGATGCTTTATCATAAACAAGTGAGACAGAAATACACAGAGAATTAACAATAAAGTACAAGCAGGAAAATAAACTACAGAGCCAGTAACTGATGCACAGGAGTTCATGTTAAAAGCCACTATAAAGAGATTAGTTATTTTAAAAAGAGTCCACTCATCTCAGGCTCAGGGGGAGAGTTCCAGAGTCTGGGGGGCCACAACAGTAAATGCTCTGTCTCCTTTACAGTGGTCTTAGCCTGGTACACGACACAACCAGTAGGCTTTGATCACTGAGCTTGGACCTGCTGAGGTTGTATGTAAAAGATCACTGATGTAAGCTGGTGCTTGTCCATGTATGGCCCTGAAAACCAGAACCAGGATCTTGAAATGAACTCTGGAATTTTCGGGCAGCCAGTGAAGCTGGAAGAGGGTGACGTGGTGTATTTGGAGGACTTAGTCAGATGCATTCTGAACAACCTGTAACCGATCCAGGGAAGTTTTGTTAAGGCAGGTAAAGAGTGAGTTGCAGTAGTTCAGACAAGAAGAAATGAAAGCATGGAGAGCAGTTTCCAGGTCAGAGTGGGACACAGTGGAACTCAACTTTGCAGTATTTCTGAGATGGAAGAAGGAAGAGCGAACTAGAGAACTGAAATGTTGTTTTTGTCAATGAAGAGGGTGACAAAAATATTTTGTTGATGCCTCTTTTACTCATGACTATAATGAGACAGTGATGAGCTAAACATGGCTCTTTGATGACTAAAACATAACGAGACGTGTGTTGGTGCTCAGCACTTCAGACGCTGCATACGCTGCACAAAGTGTGTGTTTCAGCTACCGAATGAGCGCTCCTTTTGCGTCATGTTTAATGGAGGTTTTGTGGAGCAACTGCTAATTAATTTCCCTTTTTGTTGGGCAGCAAGTGATTTCCAACTTATTGACTTAAATTAATTTGTTAAAAGACTAATACTTTAGTTTTACTAAAACTAGACTAACCACTGGCTGCATGGTGGCGCAGTTGGTTAGCACTGTTGCCTCGCAGCAAGGAGGTCGTGGGTTCGTGTCCCGGCTCTGCGGCCTCTCTGCGTGGAGTTTGCATGTTCTCCCCGTGCGTGCGTGGGTTTCCTCCGGGTTCTCCGGTTTCCTCCCACAGTCCAAAGACATGACTGTCAGGCTGATTGGGCTGGTAAATTGTCCTTAGGTGTGAGTGGGTGTGTGGTTGTTTGTCTCGTTCGTCTCTGTGTGGCCCTGCGATGGACTGGCGACCTGTCCAGGGTGTCCCCCGCCTCTCGCCCCTTGACCGCTGGAGTTAGGCACCAGCTGCCCCGCGACCCTCTGTGGAGGATTAAGCGGCTACAGAAAATGGATGGATGGATGGATAGACTAACCACTTTTTGAGTTTTTGTCTAGAATAGAATAGAATAGAATAGAATAGAATAGAACTTTATTGTCTGACACCAAAAATCAGTTACAGAAATGTGTCTTTCAACAGGCTCGACAATCATCATACACCACACTCACAAAAAAACAATAAAACAGTTAAAAACGATGTAAAACCTACCTAAAAAAGAAACAAATAAAAACAGTCAAATCATTTCTGGGTTGTTGGAATTCCTCGACTGTTAAGGGCTGTGATTGCTGTTGGAATGAATGATTTCTTATGTATTGCTTTTTTGGCCAGTGGGACTCTGTGTCTCCTGCCTGATGGGAGAAGGCTAAATGCAGGATTGAGGAGATGAGATGGTTCCTCTGTGATCAGGGGGGCTTTCCTGATCACAGAGCGCTCATACAGGTAGGACAGTGGTGTTTGTAATGAGCCAGTTATTTTGCTTGCTTGATTTGTGATCCGTGAGAGTTTGTTCTTTTGTTTACAGGTGAGAAAGTTGTACCAAGATGTGATGTTAAATGTTAAAATGGATTCTATGAGTGACTGGTAGACCAGGATTAAAATGTGTTCCCTGACATTAAAATCCCTTAGGTTCCTGAGAAGATGGAGGCGCTGGAGTGCTTTCTTGTATATTGAATCTGAGTGTATTTGGAAGGACAGGCGAGCGTCTATCTGGATCTCACATATTGAAATGATTAAAAAAGAAGGATTTTAGCCAGAGTGGTGAGTTCAAAATTTAGAGTTTAGAAAAGTAATTAAATATAATTAGTTATGTTACTCTGATTAAGTAATGGATGTACTTGTAATTGTTACCATTTACATATTCAGAGTAACTTCCTAACACTACTGGGAAAAGAGATGCTCAAACCAGGAAAAGTGAAAGTTCACCTGTAGCAGACCAGTGCATAAGTATATGAGGGGAAATAAGTCAATATTTAGAAATTGTTTCACAAAAAAACCTGTCCTCACCTCCAGATGAAGACTTTACATTGCTGGTTGTGAAGGTCTTTGTGTTCCAGAGGTGATCCTGAATGTGTGTTGGGTTCAACTAGACAGAATGAAACTTTTTCCACTAACAAGAACATCCTGCTTAGTCAGTATTTGAGTGTAATCTCCCATCCAGCTGGGACGTCCACTTGTTTCTCTGAGCCTAATTGTTAAAAAAAAGTTCACCAGGTGTTTACTGATGCAGGTGGACCAACAGCGGTGGTTTTGACAGCTGATGATGTATACGTTTAGGACAAGGTGAACTCCATTTTTTTCTCGTTGCATTCTGCAGGCGCTCTCTGAAGTCTTGTTTGGTTTATGGTCACGGATGAGCGGGAAAAGTGAGCACGGGCGGTAATTAAGGACCTTGTTTATTGAATTTCACACTTCTCAAATTTAGATTTATCACCCAGTAGAAGGTGGCCTTGCCACCCGCCTCGCCTTGTTGTGAGGCAGCTGAACCCAAAACACAGTGATTATCAGGAAAATAAGACTTCTAATTAGTAATAAAGCTCTTAATTCCAAACTTTTCAGTTTCAAAGCCGTGATAATGGAGTAACTTTTTGATGTTTCTTGCACGCTCTCTCTTCTGTAGACGGCAAACAATAAATGAATCATATCTGTGTTTTTCATTAAAGATAATTGCTGTGTTCCAAAACGGCCAGCCGTAACCTGACAGACAACATCGCCATGGAGACTGTAATTATGTACATCATGATGTGAGGGGTGGAAATAGACATGGAAGAATGGGTGTGTGTGTGCTGTAAAAGCATGTCAGTGAATATCAGAGCTTGAGCCTTGCAGTAAATAATGACTTCACTACTGCACTCTGTCTCCTGCTGAAACCTCGCTGGCCTCTCAGATAGAGTTGCCACGGAAACAGTGAATGAAATAAATCCACACTTTCATGTCAGAAGGTTGAGAGAGACTCAAAGAATCGAGACAGGAGACCAGAACTTGAAATCAAACCTGGAGTTTTCAGAGTCTTACAAATACAGTGATGGGTGTCAACGAAGCAGGAAGGAAGGGAGGCTTTCTGTTATCTATGAATTAAAACATCACTCAAAAGAAATTACTCACACACTTTAAAGTAGCTGTTTTATTTAGTGTATAACATTAAATGTGTGTTAAGTTGATGAATATGTTTTTTGCTTGTGAAGGTCTTCCTCTTTTTAATTCCCATCAACACTTAAAACAATTTCAGTGCTTTTTTAAAATAAATGGTGCATTTCTAAAATCCACACCTTACATCCAACTCATAATGCAGCATCATATATCCATCAGGTAACATACTGATTAAAGTATTTCTTGACTGCTTGTTGTTTGTATGTATAATTGTATGATTCCTGACTGAATGTTTTGTTAAAATCTTCCCAGTGGTTCTCATACGTGTCTTTTTCCAGTTAACCAGGTCCAGGTCACAAGGGTGGTGGTCCTAACAGGGTAGTTTAGACTGTCCTCTCCCCAGCCACCTTCAGTAGCTCCTCCAGTGGGATCTAAAGGCATTCCCAGGCCAGTCTAAACATTACATATCTCCAGTGAGTCCTGGGTCAGTTCTGAAGTCTCCTCCCAGCAGGACATGCCTAAAACATTTCAGCTGGCTTCTCTCAACATGGAGAAGCAGGGTAGCGGCAGTGGCTCAGGCATTAGAGCAGGTTGTCTGGTAATTGGAGGGTTGCCAGTTTGATCCCAGCTCCTGCCAAGTCACCTTATCGTTTTTTCCAATGCAGAGGTTGCACTAGACTTTTTTGTTGTCTGTCATTTTGACTGACAGTTTCAAAAAGTCCCTGTATGTTCATAAGGTACATGTATTTTCCAATCAGACTGACAGGGTTGACCCCAGTTGGCAAATGATTAAAAGGCAGAGATCTTGTTCAATATGTTTCAACTCAAAGTATATCTTGGGGATGGCTTTCAGCTACTATGACACCAAACTTTACCTCAAACACTCTCAAACTGACTGGTATAGCTGTCTTTGCTATTGATCGGCTCTGGTGGCCCTGAATTTAGGTAATCAGCTGTCAAGGTGCATCCAGTGATTACTTCCTATGAGCTTTATTAAAATATGTCCAGTGGTTTGTGAGATATTTAGCTAACACTACAAACAAATGTACACACAGCAGGCAAAATCATTATAGCTCAGCATTGGCAGATCACTTGTGGGAGTTAATAATAATAAGATATTCATGGATGCAAATTTTCATGTTCAAGTATTAGGCTTCAACAGCAGCAGATTGAAAGTGTTTAACAGTAAAAAAAAAACATATATAAAAAAACATACATAAAATATATATATATATATATATATATATATATATATATATATATATATATATATATATATATATATATATATATATATATTTGTTCCCAGGTGAGTTTCCTCAACTGGATGCTCTGGAGAGTCTGACCTGTTCTGGTTTTCTAACCTCTGTCTTGATTCAAAAAGAGGGACCACTGCAGCCATCTTGCTGGTGGAGTTTCTGCTTCTGTGTTTTGGAATTTTAATGTTTGTGTGTTTGGCACATAACTAGCACATGTGTTGTTCTTTGTGAACAAATGTTGCTGCTTGCCTTTCTTCAGTTACCCGCTTATGCTTGCCAGCAAATTCCCAAGATTATCTATAATAGATCAAGGAATGTTGAAGTTGCTAGTAGAGGATCACCTCAGTAAGCAGACCTCAAACAGCCCAACATGTCCTGGATCTTGTCCCAGAGAGAGAAACGGGGACCTGATGACACAGACTGGGAGCCCAGGCAGCTGCTCAAATATTGATCAGTGGAGATGGTTAGTCTCAGACAGTCAATTGCAGGCAGGAGAAGGCAGTGGATGGAAACGGCTGCACAACAAGGAGTGAGGGAGGAAAAAGGAAAAAGGGCTTGTCCACATTCCACTGGCAGATGCTTCTGATTGCATCCCAGAAGTGTGAGAATAGGATTGTTGATGTATTGAAGTTATGCTTAGCTCTGCTGGGACACGAGTCTGGAAGAGTGACCCCGAGAAGAAAGGCTGATCAGTGATGGTCAGAAGGTCACACAAGAGAGATTGCTTCATTATTCTAATACAAAGTGGCTTTGCGTAGACTTTGATATATTATTGTTTTCACAAAATTGTTACAATCAAGAAATGTGAATAATATTTCACACTGGAAAGTAGTAACCACACGAGCTAAGTTTTAAAAGAGCATCAGTTCTCTGTTGGATCATCCAGTCATTGCATATGTCTATCGCTTTATTACAAGGTATAGAATCATATAAACACATCATAAACACACACTCCCTGGACACAATACTTATTTACACCTGACTTCCAAACTGCCTTAATTTCTCATGTCATGGATTCAACAAGGTAAAACATTCCTCAAAGGTTCTGGTCCATATTGACAGCATCACACAGTTGCTGCAGATTTGTCAGCTACACGTTCACGATATGAATCTCCTCTTCCACCACATCCTAAAGGTTCTAGACTGCATTGAGATCTGGTGACTGTGGAGGATGTTGGAGTCCAGTGAACTCATGTTAAAGAAACCAGTTTGAGATAAGCTCAGCTTTGTGACATGGAGCATTAACCTGCTGAAAGTGTCCATCAGAAGATAGGTTCACTGTAGTGTAGCATTATCAATAGATGCTCTGACCTCTGACCTCTGTCCACGTGATCATCACAAAACACTACTCCAGCTTTTCCCAATAACTTGGATTATAATGGATCTTTACTGTGTTTAACCTGAATCAACACTCCTCCAAGGTCCGGTCGTTTCGGAAGAATCCACCTGACTCTTTTTATAACAATAATAAGCTAAAGACTCTCAGTCAGTGCGTTTACATGCACATCTAAGTCGAGCTAGATCGGTCTAGGTCGATCTTATGTTAATAAACTGGGAGCCTTTATCCTAGTTTACATGTCTGTTAGAAAACCGAACTCTTAAATGAAGTTCGCTCCACTCCGCTACGATAGGGGGCGACATGCTCCCTTTCCTGTCGGTCTTCTGCCGGTTGTTTTCTTAGCGTTTAAAAACTCTTGTTCTAAACGTTTCTATCGGTCACAAATTTGATCGGGCGTCTTCGTGTACCCAACGCTGGCAAGCTGTCCGTTTGTTTTTGCTGCTATCGTCTTTTACCGCTACTGATTTGTTTGTATTCCCACTTCCGCGGTGTCGTCACTCCCGGAGGAGGAGCGCCCAGACAGCATTAGCTCGACTAAGCTGTTTAGATGGAGGAGGAAGTCGAGTTACGACCGCATTATCTGGGTGCTTTAGCTCGATTAGATCCAGTTCGACTTCAGCCGGACTAACGTGTTTACATGCAGTTTTAAAAACCGACTTGAGTCGATTTAAGGCAATAATTCGGTTTTCTAGACTGCATGTAAACGCACTGAGTGTCTCTTCCTAAAATGACACTTTAATCTGTTACAGAAGTGTCTTAATGTGATTAATGCACTTTTTCTTACAGCACTAAGAATGTTGATCCAGTTCAGTATTATTTTCATACTTCTACTGTGCTAAAGGTAAAAACCCAGTATTACTTTTCTTAGCTGGCACCCTTTGACATTAAAGGTTGGGTCATGTGACTTGATAATGTAATTTGATAGGTCCACGATTCATTAACCTCCATCTTAGCTTGCCTCAAGCTGACTTTCATGTTAGTTCTCATCAAGCCTCGTTGAGCCACGCTTCAGCTGTTTCTGAGCTACACAGCTGAAACCTGTCAAAACCCGATCGACCCTGCCGGACGATCTATTACTCCCCCTGGGGAAAGACAAGACTCGTCTTTGCTCACACCAACATGGGAACTTCAGCCTCACACCAGCCATGTCTCTGCTAGGAGCTCGGATCCCGGACGAAGTCAACCGGCGACCGGCGACTGGACAGTCACCGAAGGCCGGACGAAGCAGCCAGGAAGGACCATCCGCTTCCCCACAGCTTCTCCACTCTGCCAGGCTACGATCCACTGGGAACGGTGCACCCCGGTAGGAGAAACCTGTCTGGTAAAGCCAGAGGCCTGTTGATAAGCTAACTAGCTCACTCCAACACGTCACTGATCCACCAGTAACTCTTCCCCTCACTCACTCCTTAACCTAAATTAATAACCCTAGTCTAAACATCACAGACTCAGCTGTTAATCTCAAAGTTTAACCAACTAGAACACAATTACCATCGTGTTAACTAGCAATTGTTCTTATTACCTCAACTGTTAAATGTGTGTACCATCGTCCGCTTTGTGTAATAAATTTTATAAGATTTATTTCAAGACTCTGGTTCAGATTCATCAATGAAACGGTACGTTATCTAACTCACTGTATTTTTAGGGAACCTAGTGTCAATCTGTAAATTAATCTCAGCTATCAAAGGTAACAGGCTCAGAGAGAGACCTCAATAAATCCTAAAAATAGACTGAAATAATTCACAGAAGGTGGGTACAATAAACACAACGGTTTATTCCACTACATAATAAAGGGATGGACATGGTCAGCAACAATACTCTAGGCTGTGGAGTTTAACTGATGCTCAGTTGGAGCTAAGGGGGCCCAAAGTGGGATTTCCCCCACACCAGCAGCCTGAACCATTGATACAAGACAGGATGGATCCAGGATTTCACGATGATGACACTAAAATTCTGATTATCGGAATGTTGCAACTGAAATTGAGACCCATCAGGAAACATTTTTCTAGTCTCTTCTGGTCCTGTGTTGGTGATCTTGTGTGAATTGTAGCCTCAGTTTCCTGTTCTTGACAGGAGAGACACCTGGTGTGGTCTGCTGCTGTAGCCCATCTGCTTCAAGGTTCCATGTGTTGTGGCTCAGACATGGTGTTCTCAGTTCTTCTATCATCTTCAGTCAGTCTGTTCAGTCTCCTCTGACCTCAACAAGATATTTTCATCCACACAACTACTGCTCGCTGGATTATCTCTCTTTTTTGGACCATTTTCTGTAAATCCTAGAAGTGGTTGTGGGTGAAAATCCCAGTAAATCAACAGGTTCTGAAATACTCACACAAATCTGTCTGGTACCAACAACCATGTCATGTTCAAAGACACCTAAATTCTGTTTCTTCTGATACTCAGTTTGAGTCAAAACAAGTCAACTTCACCATGTCTAAATGCCTGAATTCACTGATTTGATGCCATGTGATTGGCTGATTAGCTTCAAGTTATTGCAGAGGTGTACCTAATAAAGTGGCATGTTTAAATAAAAATGAAGTTTGGTGATCAAAGTTATCATATTTTAGTTATGTGATTAGTTTTTTTTTTTTTTTACAGTTTCAAAACTTTAACAGAATATTTACAAGTAGCACATCACTAACCATGCATTTTTCTGGATTTCAGAAAGTCAGTAAAACTATATTTTCCTGGAAGTTTTAATTCAGATTAGTTAATTTACTTCGTGCTGCGACCAGAAATGGCCTACAGTTCATTTTATTTGCATTCTAGTGGGATTACTGGATGCATTCACACCAATGCATAAAGGGAGAAAACAGACCAAGGTTCAAATTAAATGGACTAAGCACTGCAGGTGTAAAAACACTCTAAATAACATTAAGTTCTCAACCTTCACAATATCGCAATATCTGTGAAATTTGAGTGAAATACGCATGAGGTGTAGATCAATCCACACCTGTTCTGAATAAAGAAAGTTAGAAAGTGCTGTCGAACTTATAATTTGAGCCATGCTCTGAAGTGTTTGATATTCAAACAAGACTTTCTGTAGTGCTGAAACTCACTCGGCCAGGTCTTTAATTAGTCTGAACTTTCTAATGAGCTCTAACTTTTACTTCACCCAGGTATTCTGCCCAGATGCCAAAGCTAATCTTGCTCTGAGTCCCTTCCATGCTCTCAGATCCTATTTGGACGACTGCCACAGATTCCCTGCATGTCCGTGCAGCATCAGGTGCGTGGCTGAATTTCGTCTCATCCCAAGCCCAGCTCGAATTTACATCCTGCCGGTCTCTGAGTGGCGATTGCTGGCTGAACGTTGCTGCTTTGCCAAAATTCTGACAAGAAGTGCAGAAGCAGAGAGTGGAAGCAGGTCCCCTCACCTCGCTGGCACAGGTCCCCTCCCGACCATCTGGTGGCTCCAGAGCAGCTGCCAGTCTCTCATCATGTCCACCCTCATGCCTGTGAGACACGTCCCTACACCGAGACATCCATCCATTTTCTTTGAGACCTTCTCTTTTCTACTTGTGTTCAGTTTGCTAGCACAGTATCAGGTCCTGGATACACTGAGGCTGTAGCTGTTTAGAACTTGGCACAGAAACAGTGATGTAGAGGATAAATGATGGGATATTACATGACTGTTACTGAGAAAAGAGGGATGTCTGTAAAATGCACAAACAGACAAGCAGCGACTTTGTCTCGCCTGTTCAAAGCAGGACAGACAAGCTCACATCAATCTTTCGTCTGTCAATCAATGTTGGCTTGAAAGAAGAATTGTCCCGGTCGAAGCCGCTGGGAGCGAAAGATGAAGGTGCTGATTTGACTGATGACATTTCAGTGGACATTAGCATTTTAGCCGCTTTTCAGTGTAGCTCATCAATACAGCCGCCTGCCTTCGTGTAGACAGCCAGGGCTTTTCTCTTGCCTTTAATTTTTTTTACGCCTTTCATTTCATTAACTCAGATGTCAGCTGAAATGAGCAGCTGTAATTTGCTTGTTTGCTTCCTAGCGCTCCTTTGACATGGACGCTACATCAGCAGAGCCATTGTCTCTCTGTCTCTGCCCACCTGAATGACTTGTTTTTGAAAGGAGACATTGTTTGGAACTCGACACAAGAGCCTACTAAAATCCATCACTAGCATTTTGTCTGACTTGGTAAAAAGACGAAAGAAAGGCTAAAACAAAAAGATCTACATTTTAAACAACACACATTCTACAAAGAGCCAAGTGAAATGTTATGAAATAATTTACAGAAAGTTTTTTGAGAAATAATTTAATTTACAAAGAAACCATTAGAATAAACTGCTGCATTGTGCTCCTCTCTAATTGGTGCAAACATTTAAATTCGTTTTTTCCACATTTCTTTTAGAAATGTGTTCAAAAGTGTATACAGATTCAAATAATTAACAATAAATGACTATAGAATTTGATCCTAGTTACTGGTAAATCTAAATATGTAAAATTAGGCCTAATTATTTGATGGTAAATCTAAACGTAGAAATCTAAATATAAATGAAAATTCAGACAACTGTATGACAGAAGTAGCCTTTTAAAATAAAAGTGGGTGAAGAGATCCCCTAACTAACATCTCATTTTAAATATATGAAATTATTCAGACTTGATTTTTAAAATGTATCTTTAACTGTATTTATTTAGATTTAATTCAACATACATTAAAGTTTTTTATATTTATATTTAGTACAAACTACTTCGATGATACTATCTGTTTATGTTTGATTCTAATTTAGTTTCACATTGTTAGGAGCTAAATGTGGTAACGAAGCTGTTAGGTTTTTACAGCATTCACTTACATTCAACGCCACATAATTTTCCTCTTGTAATCTTTGAAAAAGCCAAACACATACTGTTCCACTTTTGTTTTTCATTAAAGTGCTTTCATGAAAGACATTTGCTTAGAAAGTGTCCCAGCCACATCAAACCCTTTAAACAAACCAATTTGAAGCCATCTTGTGAACTCCATCTGGCTGTGAGGATCCTGGATCTGCTTAAGGGCTGAGCAGGAAGTCTGACAGATAAATCTGTGTCTGTACGACAGACAAACCTTCACCCTGAGGTTTTGATCATGAGCAGGAGACTTGCTGACTTTCACAGTCTTCAAACAGAGTAAACCGTGCTCTGCGGCACGTTCTGCAAACCACAGCAGCTCTTATCTGGGGAGTCCTAAGCACTTCCAGAAGTTCTGTTTGGTTGCCTGGGATTTAATCATAAACTGTTGAATCTTTTTGTGCTCAGCTCTTCAAATGTTTGTAGTCTTGGCCCTTAGGCCGATGAGCAGAAATCTTTTCGGTCAAAAACTGAATTTATCAAGACAGTTTCATAGCCCAGCCCATATGAAGATGTAGAAGTCTGAACTCAGCGGGACACCCAGTGAAATACCAGCATTCCAGCTCCCATAGCTGTCTTTATCTTTCTGCAGCTCTAACACAATGTGTATCTAACCCGCTCTGAAGAGATAAAGAGAAAGGGGCCACATGTACACACACATTTGCTCACTTACCAACATGGAGATAAATGTCAGCCCACTCCCCTCCCTCCCCCGCTTAGATAAAGGCTTACACAGATGAAAGCCCCCCAAAGAAAATTTAACAGGAGGATGCATTTGTTGTTTATGATAGCATCAGCGTGGAGAGGACAATACAGATCCACAAGGAAGACTCAAGAGAAGCGTTCACAACAAATGCATTAGTTCAGACTGAGCACAAACACAACACATGATTCATCACGGCAGCAGCATCGGTGCCTCTGAACACGTTAATCCAGGAGAAAATTGAGATCTTGCGTCAGTTTGAATGGTGTTTGTGTCACTGACAAAACGCGCAAGCTGCTTAGTAATGTGGAACAGTTTTGGCAGATCAAGAAGTTTAAAATCAGATGACTTTTGAGAGGCTTTGCCTTCACTTCGTATGCAGAGTGTGATTAAAAACTTGATTCACATCAGCTGACTGCAGGATGAGATGACACCACTTTCAAAGTTTATTAGAAACATCAGTTTTGTGAAAAGTAAAAAGAAAAGTGATTGTACTGAAGGAAAATATGAAAAACACTTTGATATATGGGAAGTCCTGGCAGGAATATTCCTACATTCATTACTTTACGGATGATTTATTAGTCCTTTATTAAAAGCTCCTAATCTAAAATCTGAGGGGGGGAAAACAAAAAGTATAATTCCACATTGTCAAAAGTCTTCATGAATCACAAAGATGCAGAACACAGGCCCGTTCTTTCTTCCCTGAAAGCTGGTTTTATGAGCTTTAAGCTTTTATATCTTGAAGGGCAAGTTGCTGCAGCTCAGCCAAGTTGTTATCTTATCAGACTTGATTTGTGTGTATGCATCCAGTGGAACCTAATAAAACCTGTGAAGTCTTAATTAAAAGTAAAAAAGCCTAAACCTAAGGTCTGCCTGTGCAAACACAGGAAACAGCTGTTTTAAAAATGTTTGACTTAAGTAGTTTTCTGCTTTGAGGGAATTTTTAGATTAAGAATATAATTTTATTAGTCATTCAATATTGTAAAAAATACATTTGTGTGAGTAAATTGTGGTCAAAATTTGGTTATAAAATCATCAGTTTGCATTAGGGTATTGACTGTCTGCCAACAAAATGAATCACAGCTGTTAAAGACAAGTTCACACATCCTTTCAAAAGTCCCAGACATATATTTTTGTCATCATTTCCACAGATGTCCCAGTCATGATGTTTTTCCCAGATAACGATTAGTTCAGAACCCTTTTAGACAACGGTTGTCTGTGAATGTTTCCTGATCTCTAATCTGTATTTTTGTCTAAGTCTTTCTCATTGTGAACAAAAGTTAAAAACAATCAGGATCCATTAATGTCACATTTTATGAATTGTTTATGTGAAGGCAGTTCTATGCATTGTTCTGAAACACTTTTTCTCAGCTTCTGAAGTGCGGGGAACACTCCTGATGACCTTTTATGACCCTGTGGTGACATCAGCCATTTTCCATGGTGTACTTGGAGCAGTAGCTTATCTACAGCTGAGAGGAAGTGGTTAGATCAGCTGATCAGGAAGGCCAGCTCTGTGGATGCCCCCTTGAGTCAGTGCAGACGATGACAGACAGAAGAACTCTGACAACAATAACATCAAAACATCCTTGTTGGACGTCTTCCATCCCATGATGCTGCAACTGGAGAGCTCCTTCAGAGACAGACTGCTGCATCCTAGATGCACAAAAGAGTGTTACCGTATAGATCCTTCCTTCCAGCAGCTATAAGACTCAATAACCATCACTGCTCCGAACAAACTCAATATTTACATACCTGTGTCATGATCCATGTCTGCTTGGTTTTAGTTTGTCCTTGTTTTCTACCCTGCCTTGTCCCTGACTAGCTCTGTTTTTGTTTACCATGTGTGATTTTGTCCTGTGTTGAATGTTTAGCTCTATGTTCCACGTCGTGTCATTTTAGTTTTTATCTTTGATCATGCCACTGTGTCATGTTCATGTTCCTGTCCTGAGTGTGTCATGTTTAGTTGTCAGGTTTGGGTCACTCTGTCACAGGTGTGTCTTGTCTGGTGTTTGTGTGTCTGATTAGGATCATTCCCTCCCTGGTCTAATCCCTCACAGGTGCTCCTCATTCCCTCTGATTACTCCCTCCACATATATTAACCCTCCTGTGTTGCCTCTGTGTCAGGTTGTCTGTTGTGCTTACCTGTTTTGTCACAGCTGCCTTAGTCTCTGTTTTCAGCTCTCATAGTCAGCCCTTTAAGTTTTGTTGTTTTTTTTTTAACCTTGGACTTTGTTTTAGTTTAATAAATCAAATTTTTAAAAGTTTATCCTACATCTCCTGCTCCTACTCCTCATCTGCACATTGGGTCCTTCACCACGAATCCTTACATCCTGCTGTTTATTCAGTTTCTTTTTCTACATAAAATATTTGCATATGTGGTCCCTTTTATTTCCTATTGAGTTGTTTAAAAACAATATTCCCATTCAGTTTCACATGTCTGAGAATCTGAAGATATAATTTTTATTGGTTGTACAATATTTGATTTTTTTATTTTTATGCTGTTATCTGTTACTTTATGCTATTATTATTACGGTCTCTTATTCTTCTTTTCAATGCTACATTTTTACACTTGTGTGAATCTGTATGCTGTGTCCTGCCAGACACTTCAATGAATAAAGGCTATTTATTTTCTATTCTGTGTGGCCTATAATACTAGGCCTAGACTTTCATTAGAGATTCAGAAGTCTGGCGTGAGAGAGCAGATGATGTCGTACCAGCATACAGCACAGCTTGATCAGTAGACTGCAGATACATTAGATGTGATACAGCAGCTCAACATGGTGCCACCAGCAGAGAGATCAGACCAGCCCCACCAAACACCTGAATGACATAGAGAAGGAAGGAAGAAAAAAAAAAGGGAAATCCTCATAAACCCTGGAACCTCAATAGCTGGAGGTCAGATTGAGAGTAAGGTGACTCTAGATGGAGACATTTTGATAAAGGCATGCATCAAATTAATATACAGTAGACCAAACATGCTGACTAGTCTGCTTGGACTCAGGAAACAGTTTCCAACATGCAACCTCAAGATAAAATTAATGTTACATGTAATGTAAAGATGATTTAAAAAGAGGGACATGCCTCCATAAAAGATGGATCAGTTAGAATCAGCTAATATTTGATCTAATCCCTTTCTTTGTGGAAGTCTGTTCAACTGAACAATGCGGTTTAATCAGTGTTTCAAGCCCAAGAACTTGGCTGGCTCTGACAAAAGCTTTTGAAACTAATTGAATGCCACTGGAAAATTCTAGAGCCAGTCCTTTTTTTTTTTTTCATTTTCAGCAAGGTTAAGTTTGAGTTATGGTCCAAGTAATACATATACTTCAGATTTATTACTACTTTGGAACTCCAAGACACATCTTCATCTGCTTCGTTAGACTTCATCAGCTTGAATGGCCATCATCGGTTTTTCATTTTAAAGGAATTCTTCTCTTCCTCCTCATCCTAAATTGATTTAGTATTAGTCTGAATTTAAGGTTTCTTGCATTTTATAGAATTTAATGATGTTTTGGTGATCTTAGTAAATCCTCCATCCATCTTCTGATCCGGTACATTCATAAGGGTCGTGGGGAGCTGGTGTCTACCTCTAGCAGTCACAGGGCTGGAGGCGGGGGAAACCCTGGACAGGTCACCAGTCCATCACAGGGTCACACACAGACATACAACCAGTCACACTGTCACTCACACCTAAGGACAATTTAGAGTCATTGATTAACGTGCATGTTTTTGGCCCGTGGGAGAAAATCAAAGTACTTGGAGGAAACCCACATATGCATGGGGAGAACATACATAAACCATGCAGGAAGGCCTCAGCTGGGAGCAAACCCATGACCTCCTTGATGTGAGGCAACAATACCAACTGCTCCACCATGCTGCTCCTTGGTAAATCAATTAAATTGAATAACACATACAATTATGCATTGAAAAATAGTAAAAAAATCATAAACATATAAACTCATCCCATGACTGTATGATTTAAATGCCACTCAATAATGAAGTTTTTATTTTAGTGCATTTAAATGATCTCCATATTGTGTCTAGCTACAGTATCCAGGGACTAAAACAGAGGAAACACTGAACCTGAAGATGAGCAACTTGTCTGTGATTCATTTTCAGTAAATTATTTGCAATGTGCAAATTTCTGGTTAAAGAATCAGCTGTAGAGTAATTAATTCCAATCACCAAGTTGTAATTTGAAACCAGAAAGTGAAATGAAGAGTGGTCCACTTTGTCTTGTCAACAGACTTTTTCAGCATTACCAGAGGTTTTTAATGGTGGTGTGGTTTGGCTGAGGACTCAAAATAGCTATCTGTGCTGTTATGTTAACTGCTTTAATACAGCTGGGTTTAAGATAGAATTGGAGATTAGGACTTGAGTGACAGTGATTTACTTATGATGTGTCATAGTTGCATAATGATATTTTCTAGTAGTTTGGACAGAGACTCATAGCTGATTTTTAGTTTTTTTATGACAGCTGATGTCAGCAGTCATCCAAAACTAATCATGACATCATGCTGATGTGCATGTACTATCTGAATCCCATGATATGGAACAGTCTGTGGGGTAAAGCACTCTGATAATGGTTTCCTGGTTTTCTAATTTAGACTTCTAAATCCCAGTCATTAATACCTGACTGTAATCCAGGGGTTAATGTTCTGCCTGTTCTTGTGCTTTTATGGCCTGAGAACCTGAGCACATTAGATCATAACCAGAAGGATACATGTTCAGCTCTAAGATGGATGTCTTCCACCTGCTCTCTGTTTTGCTTCATATCATCTTCAAAAATGCAGTGAAATTCTAAGAAGTGCTTGCACTTTACTAGGTAATTATAGTATCACTCTCAATCATTGTCTTCCTCCTACATTTCCCTTCATGGACATCATTTCTTCTTTATCTAAGGTCAACACTGTTCATTTATACAGCTGGCAATTCTAAATGTTGGTGCATGTTATTATTGAATGGGTTTAAAAGAAGGGGGCAAAAAGAACCACAGCATATCAAACAGTTGTCTTAGTAAGAAAATCAAACATTCCCTGAGCAGGAAACAAGGCAACATTCTCTTCACAACAGCTCTAAACTTGATGACCAATACTTTATGACGACAGTCAAGTTACAGTATCTCCATGACAACAAAGCAAACTGCATCCTCTAATGGAGATGTGAACAGCAGCCCTTGAGTCAAAGGAACTGTTGACATTCAGTAATATACACTTACCTTTTAACCAGGCCTAAATAAAAAACATCTCTACTTCTCTCGTGGCTGCACACTAGCTTTTGATGGTTGCTTGGCAACCTCGTGATGACGGTGAGACTGCAGAACATCTTTGAGGTTGTCAAAGAAATAATTAAACAATAACCCTCATGAACCAGAAAAACAGAGGTTTTATTTTTGCATGCGCCTTGCAGATCATGTTGAGCAGATTGTTGTTAAAAGATGCAAATGAAAAAATATTAAAAAATCAAATTATTCTGATAATTGATCCTAATCGGGCGAGGCAGAAAAATGTCCAGCTTGGTTCTGGCTCTGCTGGAGATTTCTTAGGGCTTTAAATGAGTTTTCCTTTCCACTGTCGCCCACTGGGCTGGGCTTGTTCAGTGAAGTGAGAATTTATTGTATTTTTTTTTAACTTAAGCAACTTTGACTAATTTGTGAACTGCATCTGATTTATATTACAGTTGGACTGAATTGAGACCATATACAGTATTTGTTTTGGACCTACAGTATTTGAATAGAAATTGGACTTGTTGCTTTTCCCTGGCTCTTTATGGTGATGTGCTGGCACTAAGAAAAGTAAACTGAATTCAATTGAACTGAACTTTACTCATCTTGAGAAGTTTCTGCAGATTAACTGAGTCCACCTGCTAAATTCAGCTGATTGGACATGATGTGGAAAGGAACACACCTGTTTATACAAGATCCTACAGCTGACAGTGTTGGAGCACAAACCAAGCATGTAGTCAAATAAATTGTCTGTAGACCTCTGAGACAGGATTGTCTCGAGGCACAAACCTGGGGATGGTTACAGAAACATTTCTACTGCTTTGAATCCCAATCAGCTCAGTGGCCTCCATCATCCATAGGTGGAAGAAGTTCTAAACCACCAGGACTCTTCCTGGCTGCCATCTAAACTGAGTGATTGGGGGAGAAGGGTCTTAGTCAGGGAGGTGACCAAGAACCTGATGGTCACTCTGTAGGAGCTCCAGCCTTCCTCTGTGGAGAGAGGAGAACCTTCCAGAAGGACAACCATCTCTGCAGCAATCCACCAATCAGCTGGATGATTGATTAAATTCATTGTATTCTTTATTAGTTTATCTTTTAGTTGGTTACTCTTATTTATTTTCCTTATAAACCCATTGTCCTACCACTGCAGCACTTGGTGACCTAAAGAATATTTGATTGGTTTGACTTGAGTAAAGGTCCTGTGTTTTTATTAGTTAACATTCCAACAACCTTCAGATAATCAGCTCTTAAAATTGTCACACACACAAATATGCTAAATGTGTACTGAGTATATTAAAATGTGATTGATAAGAGCTTGAAGCATCAGTAATATTAGTTTGGAGTGAGAGCAGACTGTTACACAAAGAGGACATCTTACCCTTTCAGGGAGAAAAAGAGCTACTCCAGCAGAATACATCACACTAAATGGATAGCTCTGAAAAAAGTACAGAAATCAGTTTAAACAATAAATAATTCCAGTCTCATCCTGTCACAATCATTAAGCACGCACAAAGAAAAGGGAAACATTAGTGAACAGGACTCTGATTGTGGGTGTAACAGCAATCAGCTAAGAGTCCTAGGAGTGTTCTTCTTTTTTTTAAATCAGCTAGCCGATCTCTTGTCATCTCTTTGTGTGACAAACAACATCTTCAGGAAACACACTCAGCAATCAGCCAACACACTCTGATGTCTTAAACAGGCAGTCTGCTCTTTGTTTTCCCTCTGCTGTACATCAGCTGAGACATTTTGGTGTTTGCATATTGATCATCAGTGGCAGTCAAGAACACTTGATTGAACATGATGAATCATGATATTATGATCACATGTTCCATGAATAAACATCAGCAGGAAACACAAAGGGGGGGGGGGGGGGGGGGNGGGGGGGGTCTTTTGCTTTTATTTCAGTTCTCTCCTGTTAAAATGCATAATCCCACTGCACAATTGCAGAGAACAATTGCAGCCTGAGAGCTGTGTATTGTATCAACAGGATGATAACAAGTAACAAAGGCCTAATTACTACCTGCTGGATATGATGAGGAATAATTAGTCTGATAGTGGAGAGCCACTGATGATAGTTTGAATTGAGCTGACTGGTGCCCATTAATGGAATGAAATGCATGTATTGTGTCTAATATTTTCACGTGACTAATGGGTTTAACGAAAGCAAATATTAAACGCTTCGCATTTTTCTCAGGTCTTGCCGCATTCAAATCACATAAAAAGATTTACACTTAGGCCCAAGTTATTAGTTAATATAAGGGATAAATTATAAAAACAAGCAAAGACAGAAAATATTAAATAATGACCATCTAATGAGCATTTAAATTATTAGCTGATTTCCATTTATGACCTTTATAAACATGCACTCTTTTCCATTAACCTGACTGCAACTGAATGTGTTAGCTTTGTGTTCAAACAAGCCCACTGGTGGTTTTTCCACAGAGCCTTGTGATCGTCTTATAGGTTGAATCTATAAACATTTATACATTGATTTTAAAATGACAAAAATCTGAACTTCAGCAATAACACACTAATGAATGTTTAAACATTTCTGACGAAATAATTCAATATATCACAATATTCAGTCATTTAAAATAGAAATGGCATTCCAACTAAATGGTTTTCCATTCCAAGTGTATTCATAAAAGTGCATTTAAACACAGCGTGTGAGCTGACCAAAGCACTGCACACCACAAAAAACCAGAGACCAAGTAAAAAGACAATAAAAACAATCAATAAATACAGTTTAAAACACCTAAAAATATTGAGATAAAAACCAAATTAAAAGAGTTTCTATCTAAAAGCCAGCTCGTATCGTAGTGGGTCTTTAACCGTGATTTGAAGACTGCGATGGATGTCGACTGACGGATGGTAATGGGCAGCGCATTCCAGAGGATTACTTTAGTAAATTCTAAATTCCATTCAATTACTCTAGTAAAAAAATAACCCCTTCTGGTTGAAGAAGTATACTGCAACTTAACTTAAGAGTAAAACAAAAAACAAGGATGCTAAAAAATATATTGTTTGTTGTTATGAATAACTATGCAAAAAAAATGCAGCAGAAACCTAATTTGTGTTCCTGTTTATGTACAAGCTATTGTTAGCATAGCAACACGGCTAGCTGCAACAAGAACTTCAAAAAGCAGTTTAAAACTCCTGTGATCTACTGCTTCATCATTACATCAATGACTTTTTTTAAAATCTGTTTATTGATTTTTGTTATGTGGCACCATTTAGGCAGATAATAGCTGTAGAGTGTGTTTTATAAATGAATTATTGATGCTGCTGAGAATGTTAACTTAATGCTAACAACTAATTATCACCATGATAAAAGTTCCTCAAGCAATCGGCGAGTTGTTAAAACGTATTAGCCTGACAACACCCAGCAGTAGTGACATTTATTTTACTAATGTTAGTAAAATACCCATTGGGTGAATTTATACATAAATACATGTATGTGTGTGTATTTGTATGCATACATACTCTTACTGTATACACATATATTAAAAGATTTTAAAACAAAATATTTCAATTAGGGTTAAAATTGGAATGAGCTTTTATTTTGGGTTCTTGTATTTGTACATCTGACTGCAGAGGAGTCAGTGCCTCCCCAGTCAACAGCCTCACCGCACATCACTGACTCCAAGATTAATTGTCAAAGTTTTAAAGAATATGTCACATGATCAGTTGTAACTCAGAGTATGGGATGGGGAGGATTCCCTGTAACCACTTCACCAAATATGAACAGCATATCTGTAAGATTGATTGAAGTATAGGGGGAATGCCTGTTGGTTTTTCCTGATTTGGATCTCAGATATTTCAACTTCAGAGCACAAATGGAATGCACCATTATCCTCAGTGGCTCATGCGAAGCCCAGCTGGGAGTTGACACTTGCCCATCCAGCTCTGTTATATCCCTCACACTGAATCAACAAACAGCTAAATGCACCTTCTCAGTCCTCGGCAGCACGTTTAGAGCTTCACCTTCAGGGTCAAAGTGTAATCCATTGTAGCACTTAACTCTCCCTCTTGCTGCTTCATACATTCCTGACTTTCCAGATGACCAAAAACCACTGTGGACCATTACTTCTGAACAAAGGAAGCAAACAAAGAGAGCAACGGGTTGAGTGGAGGCAGGTGGATTTATGTGTGTGTGTGTGTGTGTGTGTGTGTGTGTGTGTGTGTGTGTGTGTGTGTGTGTTTCTGTGTATCCAGGCATGTAAAGTCACTGTTGGTGATTCCAGGCGTGTGGTGTAGTTGTGCAGCCAATCTCCTAACATAGGCTTCTCTCAGATCCTGTCATACTCTCTCAAGGCGTATTATTTGACAGATGCTGTGGTTATGTGTGGCCAAGTGGATGTGTGTGGGGAGAGAGAGACTTCATCACCGCAAGCCCCTCTGTCTGAGAGAAGGATTCAAGCAGACAGGCAGCATTAAACCGTCTCCCAGAGAACTGAGGCCTATTTCAGCTTTTTCTTTGTCATCAGGCCATTTTACACATTTTCAGTCACTAAAAATTGACACTCTTACTGAAAGTGCTTTTGAGCATGCAATAGCTTGCATGTGCTTTTTCTGCCCGTTAGCATGTTGCAGGTTATTACATGACAGAGGAGTTGCTATCTCTGTTTATTTGGAGCTAATCATCCTGTCTTCCTCCTTCTCAAGATTAAAGAGGCGTACATGGATGATTACAATCGCCCTGTGGATGCCTCTTTGTTCCCATGCCTGATTGATAAGAGATGTCACTCGGGTCTCTCTCTCTCTCTCTCTCTCTCTCTCTCTCTCTCTCTGTCTATGTCTCTCTCTCTCTCTGTGGCAAAAATGTTTTATGTAGTGAAGAGTTGGCATGATGGGCAGAAATACTCTGCCACAACGCTCAGAGGATAACAAACACAAACACACACACACACACACACACACACACACACACACACACACACACACACACATCACGATAATAGCATTTGTTAGATGGCTTGGTTGAAAGGAAAGATGAAGGCAGTGCTCAGCCACAAACTGTGGTTGGTTGGCTAATCAAAAGCTTTAATGGAGCCCTAGAGTGGAGACCCCACCACCATGTTCTACTAGGTCCAATGAGGAAGACTAATTGTGTCCTGAGGGCTGAGAAGGGCTTCTATCCCCTCCTCCTTACTCACAAACACAGACACACTAACTTTTTTAAGTTAACCATCTCACAGAGAGAGGTCTGATGAGCCCCAGCCTGTTTACCATCTACAGCTCTAATCTTAACTCGTCACACAGAAGCCTGTTTGACCACTGAGGACAGCTAACAGATAAACTGGTGGACACTTCACGTCCAGGCCTGTAATGACACTAAGATTTATAAACACAGATAGTCTGACTCACATGGTCCAGAGTCCTGGGACCTCTGTTGTCAGGGAAGGTTATCTCCAGTGGAAAACAGAGGCCGTGACCCTGCAGGCGTGTGGACAGGATACTAAACCTGTGTGACCTTGATTGCCTTTATTTAAGCAGAATGCTCAAAGCTGTAACTGGTAACAGGTTAACACATAAAAGGTTCTCAGCAATGCCTCATTGGTATATCTTTAACTGCAGATTGTAATCAAGTAGAACAAGATTTATCTGAGACACAAACAATGGGGAAACACAGGTGATCACACACACACCAAAACATGTGTTTACATGGGAGGTCCTAATGATGTCATTCTTGTTTTAAACCTTTATTTAATTCAGGAATAATTCATTGTTATCTGATTTGGATTACTATGACTCAGAAGAAAGGAGAACTACAGGTCAATCCAAACATTATTATCCATCTCCAGGGCTCGTTTAAAGAGATTTCAGCCATTTTGAAAAGTGTTTCTAAATAAAAGTTTTAATATGGTAGGTACTCACTACAGAGAGCATCCTGAACAGCCTCAGTTTGATAAGTTTATATCCTACTGATGGGCTAATGGCTAGTCTGAGTGGAATTTCACACACTTTCTACACTTGTGCAAAACTTGGTAACTTTTGAAAATGTTAAGGCCTCCAAACAGCCAATTTATAAGAAAAGAAACAAGAACAAGAGGCCTTTGCAGTGACCCTGTTAGAGTTTATCTGTTTTCTTTTGGACTGGTCTGTGATGACACTGTGTGACTCCTCCTAACTGTCTTTTTCCCAACATTTAAAAATATGCTAGGCACTGAAAAGGTTTCAGAACTCTATTCTGAGCTCATAGCAAAATCAAACACTCCAGCTACTTGATCTCTCACACTCCTAATATAACCTCTCACACACGAGGCGTTTTATTACCGCTCAGGGAGACAGGCTTTATTTGCAAGCTGTTTGCTGTAGCAAACCCTTATTGCTCCATGGCATTTCAGGTGCATGTTATTCCTTTCACACTCATATATTCAGGAAACGGCATGTTAATAATAAATGGAGCTATTTGATTCCTGCATCAGTTTTCTAGTATATTGATCATTTTAAAAGTCATAAATGTTTTTAAGTTTTTAAGATGACCAGTTTCTTAAGATCTGTCAGTGTGCGCTCATTCCTGGATTGTGCACGTTCATTCCTGGATCATGTACGCTCATTACTGAATCATTCTTGATGTCCTGTGCTCCGCAAGTGAAGAACTACAGAAACTTGTCCGCCAGTGTGCATATGGTATCATACTTCCCTCTGCCCAAACACTCCTTTGCACAGATCCAGATCACCCAGCCCATGCACGATCAGGCTCTGATTAACTACACTTCCTGTTGTGGTGTGCTCTGAAGGAGCTCTCAAAGTATCATTCATAAGCTGTGGAGGTGTTGACACGCACGTGCGACCACGCACACATAGAACTGGAACTCCCACCCCCATGAGGAGGTGTGCACCAAACATCACCACCAGGTTCTCCCCTAAGTGTCTCAGTGAAAAAAGTGCTCCTCTGAATTATCTCACTCTCTCTCTCTCTGTGTGTCTTTCTCTCATGATGAATGTTAATATTATAACTGGTGTTCCACAGAGTGCACAGAGCTACACTGCACCTTGTCATGCCCCCTTACCTGCTCCCTGCAGCTACGACCATGGTGAGCTGATTATCAGACAGAAACCAGGTTATTGCCTGTTAAACCCATTAGAGGTGCATAGTCTTTTATTCCCCTGGGGGTGAAAGATTAATGACCAGAGGGGGGGCAGCAAGAGCAGAGGGAGGGTAAATCCCCCCTTTGCCCCCAACAAATCACATCCTGCTTAGGACAAACATCATCATTGGGACATCCCTATAACTAATCACAGCTATAGGTGAAATCAATCAAATACAAAGATTAGCCAAAGATAGCAGAAGTAAACAAAAAATGCTATTTCTAAATGGAGGTGTTTAAAGTAAACCAATCCAAACGTACAGAACATGGCCCTGTGTGAAAACATAACTCTGTTACATCATAAATCAACAGGTGTATCACATCTTTGGAAAGCTGAGATCAGTTTCTCTAACCCGGCCCAGGCCTGATTACTGCCACACCTGTTCTCAATCAAGAAATCACTTAAATCAGACCTGACTGACAAGGTGGAGTAAATCAAAAGATCCTCAAAAGACAGACATAGTGTCGCGATCCAAGGAAATTCAGGAACAGATGTGACACAAAGTAATTAGGATCTCTCAGTCTGGAAAATGTTCTAAAGCTGTGAGACTCCAGCGAACCACAGTGAGAATCATTATCCACAAATGGTGAAAACAAGGAACAGTGGTCAATGGACTTTTGGGAAAATACTCTGGACTGATGAGACAACAGTTAAACTTTTTGGAATGTGTCCTGTTACATCTGGAATAAAAGTAACTGCATTTCAGAAAAGGAACATCATGCCAACAGTAAAACATGATGATGGTCTGGGCCTGTTTTGCTGCCTCAGGACCTGAAGACCTGCTGTGGTAAGTGGAAATCCTGAACTTCGGCGCTCGCAAATTGGCTGTGATGTAATCACCTTTCCCACACAGGACCATGGGGTTTGGAATTTTCCCGCTAATAATCTAGAATACACCGGACACGTCGGCGACACGCCACGTCGTGGCTGCGGCGTTATTTTAATTTAAAACCATTCTAGTCCACACGACATGTTGAGTACTTTCTGACACCAGCGTTACCATGACACCGACGTTACGACGCAGAACGGCTCCTATTACGGCACACAGAAATAAACCGCCACAAACATTACGGCACACATAAACAACAGTTCCATTAAATAACTTACTTACCCATTTTGAAAGAATTAAAATTAGATTCCCACAACACACGACGGCAGCTCTGATCACATATAAACAAAGAATTCACTTCCCGCTTCCAGTTTTCAATTCCTGCGTGATGTTGTGACTATCGCGCGATTTTTTAAAGCAGCATCCTACGGCGCGCTGTCAGGAACGCGTCTTGTGTGAGTACAAGACTCGCCAACACCGCAGCCAGAAGGTGGCGCATCGCTGAGGTATCCGGTGTATTCCAGCCTTAAAGCTCAGAGGGACACCCAGAATGACAACACACAGGCTCTCATCAGGTAAACACAACCCAAGAGGCACACACACGCACACACACACACACACACACACACACACACACACACACACACGTTCCTTAACACATTCCACATCTATCCTTCCTGATAAACAGCCAGTCTGGGGACATGCAGAGTGTCTTGTCAGCATGAAAAGCATCAAACAGATAAAGAAAAGGAAACAGTGAGAATCAGTGGGAAACTATGAATGTGGATGTGAAAAGAATCGAAAGTTCCGACTGTATTTAAGGCATCCAGCAGACATTTAGCTGTAATCTGCTGAAAATTGTATGATATAACAATGGGAGGAGCTTCCTGGGAGGTCAGTATGTCTGCACATGATAAACACAGGACTGACTGGGTGGCAACAAGCAAGAAGGCAAATTGTAATCAGTTTAGTTTGTTTCTAATGTGTGGGAGGTGAAGCTGAGGAAGTCCCAGACCCTGCTACAAGGATTTCATCTCCTGTCTGGTCTGGAAATGCCTTGGGACTTGACCTTCTCAACTTTACCTTGGATAAGTGGTTGAGAAGGTCACTGGATACTGTTTGTTGGTAGAAGGAAAGTTAAACCTAGCATTAAACAAGCAATAAAAGTTTCAAGTATGCATCCACAACTATCCTCCTGAACTATCCCATCTGAGCTGAACCCTCCAAAACCCAACTGGCGCTCTCAGCTGAGCATCAAACTGCCCTCATTCACAAAGACTTCAACCACATCGAAAACCCAAATAAATTCAGAGCACTGGCTTGTGTTGCAGAGCCAAGTGAAACATTCCTCTTGTCCTGATATCTGAGGATCTTTGGGAGAGTTGTGGGTTCAGACAGCCGGGGCCTTTCCCAAAGCAGCATCCTAACTAAGTGAGGTCATTTTCTTGAATCACCCCCTGAAGTCAAATGCCTTTGAGGCCTTTAATAACTTTATTACCACATATATCACAGCCAGGCTTTGGTCTTTAGCTTGAATTTGTGGGAGCTTCCAAGTCCTTTGTGAGCTGCTGCTGTGCTGCTCCTCCAGTCTCTCCTCATTCATTTGACCCACAGCCATCGCTGGCTTTCTCTCTCTCTCCTCTTTGTTTCCCTGCCCGTCTTCATTAAACTTGTCAAGTTCCTGCTGCAGCAATGCCAGCCCTGTATTATGCAGAAAACACTGCAACTTATAGGATGATAAATGTAATCTATTAAAATATTAACTGTTATTGACATATTAACTACTCATGACAATAAAAGCATACATTCTAGAAAATTACATAGTATGATTTTTAAATAATTAATTGGCAATACATACAATGTGGTGATGCCCCATCCATCCTCTTCTCAATCAGTCATTCATGCGTTGGTATGGTGATCTTAGGATTGTACTCATCCTTTTTTCTCTCAACACATACCAAAAAGTTCTATTTTGGTCTCACCACATGACCTTGTCCCAAACCTCCTCTGGATCATCCAAATGCTGGTTTGAGCAGGGGGACCTTGCACACTCTGCAAGATTTTAACCCAAAATGGCGTAGTGTGTTACTAATGTAACCTTTGACCCTGTGGTCCCAGCTGTCTTCAGGTCATTGATCAAGTCATCCTGTGTAGTTCTGGGCAGATCACTCACCTTTCTCATGAGTTGACAGTTTTGTCTTTGTTGTTCAGTATTTAGTTTTAAAATGAATTCAGAATATTTAGATGAAACTTTATATATTTAGATTTTTTTCAGGGGTCTCCTGCTTTAACAGCCTCTGTTCTGCTGGGAGCTAGCTGCTGGAATTTGTCAGCTGACAAATGATGCTGGGCACAAATGTAGACAGTCTCACAGCTTGTGATTTAAGATTATTTTAACGCTCATATACAAACTTGTGGTCAAACGAGCACATAAAAACCACACAGGGTCTCTTCTGAAATCAGCTGGAAGTTCAACATTGTGTTTGGGTGTTTCACATGTGTTGATGACAGGTTTTCACATGTGTTGATGAGAGGGTTTCACATGTGTGTATGAGAGGTTTCACATGTGTTGATGAGAGGTTTTCACGTGTGTATGAGAGGTTTTCACATGTGGGTATGAGAGGTTTTCACATGTGTGTATGAGAGGTTTTCACATGTGTTGATGAGAGGGTTTCACATGTGTTGATGAGAGGTTTTCACGTGTGTGTATGAGAGGTTTTCACATGTGTGTATGAGAGGTTTTCACATGTGTGTATGAGAGGGTTTCACATGTGTGTATGAAAGGTTTCACATGTGTGTATGAGAGGTTTTCACATGTGTTTATGAGAGGTTTTCACATGTGTTTATGAGAGGTTTTCACATGTGTTATGAGACCACGTGTGTGTGTGTGTATGAGAGGTTTTCACGTGTGTGTGTGTGTATGAGAGGTTTTCACGTGTGTGTGTGTGTATGAGAGGTTTTCACGTGTGTGTGTGTGTGTGTATGAGAGGTTTTCACGTGTGTGTGTGTGTGTGTATGAGAGGTTTTCACGTGTGTGTGTGTGTGTGTGGTGTGTGTGTGTGTGTTGAGAGGTTTTCACGTGTGTGTGTGTGTATGAGAGGTTTTCACGTGTGTGTGTGTGTGGTGTGTGTGTGTATGAGAGGTTTTCACGTGTGTGTGTGTGTGTGTGTGTGTATGAGAGGTTTTCACGTGTGTGTGTGTGTGTATGAGAGGTTTTCACGTGTGTGTGTGTGTGTATGAGAGGTTTTCGTGTGTGTGTGTGTGTGTATGAGAGGTTTTCACGTGTGTGTGTATGAGAGGTTTTCACGTGTGTGTATGAGAGGCAGATAAATGATTTACTTTGTGAGAGTTTCATTTAAACCTTTGGTGTGGGTCATAAGATATTTTGATAACTAAAGCATTTTAGTATGCTTTTTGGTTGCAGGCAGTATATAGCCTCATAGGCCTAATGTCTCTGGCAGTAATACAGTTAGTCAATCTCTTAAATTTTACAAACACCTGCTGTATTCATAACCTAAATAAACACAAATGCAAACAACAATCTTATTTCCTTGCAAACAACATGTACCCCAACAGTCTACCGGAATATTGAGCAGTGTGTGTTCTGGAACTTTTTCCCACATCACCAGTTTCTCTTCAGTGGAAAGTGTTGTCATGGAAATATCAGCCACAACTTTTATGCTAAGAAGCAGATTGAAAACTTTATGAGAGCAATCACTTTTATAAGTACCTCATTTCCTGCAGCATGTTTTTCATTTGTGAGAGCAGCACATGATTCTTTGTAACTCCTCCGACAGTAAAAATACCACCATATGAATACGCTCACTTACTTTTTTTACACTGTCTTCATCCTGATCAGGGTCACGACCCCACATATAAAGAAACTCAAAGCTAAGTAGCACATTTATCTCAGTATAGTTTTGTTTTGGTGAATCGGGTGAGCTGTGCTGTCTGTAAACCCCTAGTAAAACTAAATGAGACTAATTCCTGCTTTGATCTGGACCAGAGAACTCAACTAAACAGACAATTCATCCTTCAGCCATATCATCGTACCCCACTTTGTATCCAGCTGTTGACATTTGTACCACTTGGTTATGAACCTTTAGTTGAACACACCAATGAACTCATCATGTGCACTGTATTTACCTTATAGGCATTTATATATTTATGTATACAAAATACAGAAAAACACAATTCAGCCTGCTTGTGTAGGGAAAAATCTTTTGTCTCTGTTGAGCAAAAACCTCTATCGCCAAAAATAAACAATCTTTTTAGGAAATGAGAAAATTGTGGGTTGTTTTTTTTAACAAAAAATTAACCCTAGGTGGGCACAAGCTTTTCATGACACTTTTCATTAAAACATCATATCTAAAACCACTGATAGATGTTAAAGATTACCAATAAAGGTTTTGTCACCATAACATTGATAATTTATTAAAATCCCCATCTAAACTGTACGCATATCATTTAGAAAGGTCTGATAATAGTAGGAAACAGCAGATCATGTATTCAGGCAGCCCTCCATTAGTTTATTGTCAGACTTTTTAAGGAACACTATGTCAAATGCCATCAGTATGATTTGTCACCCTGCTGCCCTTCATATCTCATGTGACTTTATGAACATTACATCGTTAAATCAGTTTTTCTAAAATCAAACAGGGCAGCTGATTCGTGCATCACTGCCACGCAGCAGCTGACATCAAATCGATATGAGGAGCGGGGGCAGCCAGTATTTGTGGGTTGCTCTGTGGCCATGAAGCTAATGACAAAACAAGACAAATTAAGTGTCTGCTTAGCCACACTTCTTCAGCTTGATAACATGATGGAGGAGGCACAAATGGGAGGGAGGTGATGAGCAAACTGGAACCCAGACAACTCGGAGTAAGACTTTATTTTATAGGTCTCATTTGGAGAGTTGTCGGATGTGAGACGGGACACAGATTGCCCGTGGCGTGTCAAGGAGATTTGACCTCTTGATGTATTTGTGATGCTGGGTGTTTGTGTGGGTGGTTTGCCTCGGAGGCCCATTATGATGACAGTAAAGGTGCAGAAAGGGAAAGACGCAGAACAAGGCTGATAAAACACGAGGCATCGCCAGTGGAACAAATGGGGTCAGAGGTCAATAACATTACAGTGTCAGTCTCGCCCTGCTCTTGGCAGACAGGGAAGCTGATAAAAAGCATTTGAGCTGACACACTAAAAGCCACTGAATGGTAGCTCACAGTTTGCTATTTGATTCATATCAGTGAAGCCAAAGAAAAAGTGTGTGTGTGCATGTGTGTGTGGGTGTGTGTGTTAGGAGATCAACAGAGCCTCAAATGATCATGTGTCCAATTGTAAATTGAAGTAACAGTTAGCAAGAATGCAATGTGTTGAGTGCGAGTGTGTTTGTGTGTTCCCGTGCCAGGCCCCCGTTTTTTAAAGCGCTCGCTGAAACCTTGTGGCGATTACACCCAGCCATATGTCTAGACTGTGAACGCTGTAGCTTCACAGCCATCAGATCCATTTGGCCTTTTAAAAACAGCCTCTCTCATCAAACGCTTTATAATTAACCATAAAATATGACTGGATGAGCGGTGGTGAGCCGTTGTCTTTGTCTGCTGTCCAAAAAGCAGGCCTGGCTCCCTCTAGGAAGATGATTTCATGAGTCTTTGTAGAAAATGAATACAGAGCAGGGGGCCTGTGTGCAGCTATGTGTGTCTTTATTCTCACTCTGTGTTTACAAAGATAAATGATCTAATAACAGTAGTGAAAATTCTTTTGGGAGACTAAATAAAGCCCTTTAGAGTGGAGCGTTCCGAACATGTTGGTCTGTGTTTGTTTTTAAGCCATATTGGCCAACCCTCTCACTACCTCAAGAAAAATGAAACAAAAAAAAAACCCTCCATCATGGTCAGGTAATGTTTTATAAATCGGATCAGAGATGCAGGACGTGGGTCCTCAGCCTTTTGACCACACTATTAACAGAACAGTGGAAACATTCATTTTAAATGAGATGGATTCATGGAGCAAAAAGGTCAAGTGCCACTACTCAAACTGAACTAAATGCTTCTTTTGTTGGAGGCTATTTTTAGCTCACTTGGTTCTCTAGTGAGTGCTTGGGCCAACAGGACAGTGTGAGTCAAATTAAATTACCGTGTGTGTGTGTGTGTGTGTGTGTGTGTGTTCACGGTCATTAAGTAACATGTTATTGAGTGTAACACATGGTTTTCTAGTCGTTTTCAGTCGTTTTTAGACAATAATTCAATATCTTAGAGTCTCACAATACACTCCTCAGATTTACTCTCTCATTGTCTCTTGCTCTATTTCTCTGTCTGCATCCAATTACATTTTTTACTCACCCTGTCAACATCCATTTATCTGTGCCTGTGTTTCTGTCTGCATCCAACTCCAAACCTCTTTATCTCACACTCCTATTTTTTTCCTATCTTTGCTCTATGCTGTGCAGAATTTCATGTCCCTCTCTCTCACTTTTCATCCAGCTCCATTTCTTCCTCTATGTGCTGTTTTGATTGTACATTTCTCATTCAGGGCCTGACATGGTGAAATGGAGTTAGTTTGTTTCTGCACTGACAGTGGCACTTAGCAGTCTGGGTCACAATTAAATTGTGGTGACATTGACAGGGAGGAAAGGGAGAGGACCTCAGTGGTCACAGAGGCAGTAGGCTGGAGAGTGACTGTATTAGCTGTAGGTAAAGTTATTAAAACACATGACTACCCTGTGATACACGCCTCCTTTCAGAACATGGAGGTGACCTGCTGCTCCTCCACATCAAAAGCACTGAGCTGAGGTGGTTCGGCCATCCTTGTACCAGACTTTAGGACCGAGCCAGAGCATGCTGAGGGATTATATCCTCTCTGGCATAGGAACATCTTTTAATCCCCAAGGAGGAGTTGGAGAGTGTTGCTGGGGAAAGGACAAGCCCAGAGGAGCACCAAGAGGATTCCTGGTGGGCTGGACATAATTTTGTGGGGGGCATGGGGGACATGCCCCCCTCACACACACACACACACACACACACACACACTTTTTAAAAAGCAGTTTTGACTCCTGCAGTTTTTAGCATCTAAAAACAATGTTACACTAATTGCTGGATGTTGTTTTTAGGTGTAGGGTTGATATCATGACACTCACTGTTTAAGGCCCCTTCCTCCACCCCACAGTACTCAAACCAGTTGTGTCCCCCCACCTTTGAGGTAAAAATGTCATCAATGGCTGGCTGGGTTTATGAGCTGCAGGGACTGGTAATAAACCACTATCAACATATCTGAAACATTATGAGTCTAATTTTCTGTCTTCATCCAACCTGGGTGTGTGAAGTTGAACCAGAAATGACAGAAAATCAAATTCCACATGAAAATAAGAATTCATTCTCCAAAAACTGCTTTTTTTTAATTGGACTTTGCTATGAAGGTGGAAGCTGTAGAGTTTACACCAGCAGCCTCCTGCTGAGTAGCAACATCAGGGGTCTGGGTTTACTGAGAAGTTTAAGATGGAAGAGTTGCAGGAGTTAGGGCTACTAAGTATGAATATTAATTTTGGCAGCTGGTAGAAATAAATCAGGTTTACTCACAAGAAGTTTACAGTTTGTTTAGGAGTTCTGGATTCTAAATCGTTGCAACCGGGCTGCTTAGTGGAACAGTTGGTAGCACTACTGCCTCACAGCAAGAAGGTTCAAATCCCAGCTGCAGCCTTTCTGTGTGGAGCTGCATGTTCTCCCCATGCATGTGTGGGTTTCCTCCCACAGACCACAACATGCCTGATAGGAGTATGTAAGTCACTTTGTATAAAAGTGTCTGAGAAATGAATAAACATAAACACCCAGCCAGGTAATGAGCTTATGAGTGACAGGTGTGTCAGCTCACAGGAGGAAGGCCCCGCCCACTGGAGAACTGCTGCAGGGGGAAAGAAGGAAAACAGAAAATACGTCTGGATCATGACAGGAAAATGAATGGATCCTGAGTAAGATTCACCACATGACAGAATGTTAGAACATAGCCATTTGACCAGATTATCACCACAATTAATGCAAAAACTGAATTGTCACAACAACATCTGCTTGTAAAGGTCTTTACTTTCTCACAAATGCTGAGGAAAATAATTGAGGTTGTTCCAGGCATCTTGGAGAACTTGTCACATTTACTGTGTGAATTCAGTTTATCAGTCTCTTCATGATGTTAAAATATCGGTATTTTACTAATATTATAAACATTTAAAACTGTAAAACAATGGCGGTTGAAACAGTTTCAGTTCAGCACATTGGATTATGACACATTATGGTTGTTGTGACAAGAAAAGTGTATTTCTCATTCAGGAAGGAGTTTTATTGTTAAATATTAGCTATGAAATCACTCAGACTCTTTTCACAACTAAAGCAAAATATAGCAGACACTCTGCAAGGCTAACAGGGATAACGGTGCTTAACAGAATGTCTCAAATGGTCCTGCAGTCCAAATGTTCCAACTGATGTAGCTCCTACAACACACTGACTTTTCTTACTGTATGAAAAATACAGAGAAGCCTCTATTGAGCCTAATATCAGACTACCGTTATCATAAAATCAAAATATTTTCTGTTTAGGGTCTTTGCTGCTTCTTAAATTCTTCATATCTTGCCTGAATGTTTTTAGGAAAAGCAAGACTTATTAGAAAAAAACAAAAAAGTTCTGTCTGTACACAGCCTAGGGTTAGTGGTAAATTTAGTCTCAAGCCTTATCTCAACTACTCCAGATATTATTAAATACTCAGATTTTTTTTCTGCATTGGCCCCTCTTGTCCACATCAAGGAAAGATATTTTAATTGATTCAAATGTCCCATTACATTTACATAGAAGAAACCGGACTTAATGGTGCTATATGTAATTTGCTAAACAAATTAGCTTAAAACATTTTTTATGCCTCTTAACAATGTTCTAACATAGTATAACTATAAATATATTGTGGCGATTAAAAAATTTTAATAAATTATTAATGTGGTTCCCTTGCAGTTCTCTAAGAACCTTAGCCCATACGTTTCAGACCTAAAGCAACTATTGGACAATCCGGCTGTCTGTTTCACTGAAGTGCCTTACCTCTTTACTCTTCTCACTTTCTTGGATCTTCCATTCATGCATGTTGGAGCACTTTGTAGCTTTTAACAGCTGGTGTTTTACACTGTCAGTGCAACGGGAGGGGGTGAGAGAACTGAGACGTGTTTGAGTAAAATATCTAGCTATACCTAGCTTATTTAAAAATTACATAATGCAGCTTTAATACTCATACTGCAGTCAGCCACTAGGTGGCACTTTTGTTGTTTTGCTGTCAACTGTTGCATAATGGTGTCTATAGTTGTAATGGTACATTTAATAATTTAGCAGTCCATTTCACAAATACCCACTGTGCCCTGGCCTAAACACAATAACAAAGGACCCCTCTTTACCAGTCTTTCAGTCTGTCTCAATTTATCCTGATATTATCAGCGTCTAATAATAAATGAATGAACATAAACATTATTAAACATTGGTTGTTCGTTGAAGCGGTTAATAAGTGAAACGAAGTTGTAACCAGTATGAATGCTTGTGTTTCCTTTACTTTTACAGTATAAGGCTGTGTGGTTTTGAAGCAAATATTTTTGCTTCCTCTTGCAAAACTTTTCAATCTGATACTGAACTTGAACCCAAGCTGTCCAATGAACATTCCAGGTCATGTGACCACATGGTATTCTGAGGAAGTACAGTCTTGTGATATGTGTATGTGTTTCTGTGCAAGAGATGACATCATCTAAACACCACCACCTGACCAACTTGTGTTTGAATAAAAAGTCAGCTGTTTCTCTATCATTTCAGCGACTCGGGCGTTGTAGTCACTGCCTGACGGTCTCCTGTAAATAATCCAAGAATAAATCAGCAGTCCTGTGATGTTAAACTGTGTTATGTCAAGAGTGGTTTCACATCAACAGTCAGACTTTGTGATGAAGACAAACACGTGTGAACTGTATTTACTCACACAAATACAGAGCATAAAGGATCCTCCCACCCCTCTGGCAATTACTCACACACACACACACCCAACTGTACAAAGGCAAGCGTCTCATCTTCCTCAGCAGCCCATCTCACTGTTTCAGTTAATCTGCACCATCACAGCCGTAACGCGTTACTCTAAAATTACGTCATTTTTCAATAACGAGTAATCTAACGCGTTACTATTTCCAATCCAGTAATCTGATTAAAGTTTTTTTTTTCGAGCCACTGTGCGTTACTATCTTTGTCCATTTCCTTAAAATATTTATTTTCTTCCTGCATTTCTGTGAGCGGCGTTGTGTCACGTTCCCAGCATGAGGTGGAGTCACGTTTTCAACATGTGCACAGCTGAGGAGTCGCTCCAGCTGGAGGAGGAGTCACTGACCTGTGATACCTTAGTATTTACCTGAATATCCGGGCATTATTTTTGTAAACTCCTCTGATACAACAGCTTTGTTTTATCTTCGGGGTCTAGACTTTATTAAGGAGTGTGAGACTGAGAACAAACGGAGAACGACCCGAGCAGCTGACCGTCTGTCTGACAGCCGAGCAGACTAGCAGCCTGAATGCAGCCGAAGCTCCAAAGCAGCGCCAGCAACTAAAGAGACGTTTTGATGCATCCTTAGACAAACGCAGCAGTCGGAAAACAAAGCAGCAGCAGAAACACGAGCTGATGTTAGCTCCTCGTGGTCCTAAAACCCTCCGGTTTTAAGGAACTAACAGGTGAGTCTAAAGAACAGCTGATGACAGGAGCTAGATTATTAATTTTAGTCATAGTTGTGAATTTTACTTTACTTTAAATTCAATTTTTTTTTTATTTGTTAAAATAATTAAATAAATCTTTCTAAAA
>SSNR01000324.1:483436-540052 GCA_006937965.1 Callopanchax toddi
TTGCCATAAAAGTGTTAAATGTCAGCTCAAGAAAGACTCTTTATTTATATTTCATAAAACCAAGTATTTCTTTCAGGAAATAGTTTGGAAGTTCAACTTTAATGTCAGGAGATCCATTTTGTTGACTTGCTGTTAAAATTCACTTCTGTGTTTTAGTAAAACTGGAGGTTATTTTAATGTCGAGGCAGGGGAGGAGTCATCGGCAGCTGAATGTCACTAATAAAGTAACTAAAAAGTAACTAGTAATCTAACTTAGTTACTTTTAAAGTCAAGTAGTCTGTAAAGTAACTAAGTTACTTTTTAAGGGAGTAATCAGTAATCAGTAGTCGGATTACTTTTTCAAAGTAACTGTGGCAACACTGCGTACCATTCATTGGAGTTTACCTACTCAGTGAAAAGTACAAAGTACATATCTCCAGGAATTTAGACTCATAATTTGGATCTGTATAGCCTGTAATGGATCTCAAGATTACTGTGCATATACGTACCTGAAAGGTTCATTTATGTTCCCAAGTAATACAAGTTCCATAAATGTACTGATGATTTTAAACATTAAGGTAAAGTGTCAGGAGACAAATCTGTGTTTGAAACAACAAACTAATCTTTTCAAGGTTTTTGTTAAAAGGTTTTTTTTTTTTTTTTTTACAAAAAAGATGTTACCTAGGTAACCTTGAAACAGCATTGAAACAAATCTTGAGTGGACCGATGGATTCATATGAGTAATTCACCCCATTGCATTATGAAATTTACAATTAGCTTCATACTTTTTCAAAACTATTTACAACATATATAGTCTCAAAATAGTATCTAAAGATCTATTAAAAAACATAAAACAGAACTAACAGAAATGTCTTCTTTATCTCTCCTTTTACAGAACCATCACTCTGCTGCATTAAACAGCAGATCTTCAGGTTGATGTGTATTTAAAATGTGTATTGTTAATTTAATCTGACTTGTGTTAGCAGATATAAGAACCTCTGAGGTACCCCTAGGGTATCACTGGATCCTATGAGCACCTATGTGTGTTTGAGTGTAGTTCTTGAAATGTCCTTGTACACTGAGCTGCTGCTATGCTGTAGCCATTTAGTCAGAATAAGCTATAAACACTGTGGTTTATCTTTGTTCAGACTGCATTTATAACATCTTTACCTGACTTAAAATAAAACTACAAATAAATTAGAAATAATCTTGAACCATGTCAAAACCATCAGGACAGAAACAGCTGAGAATAAAACAGGAACAAAGGAGAACAGCAACATTACTGGTACATTTGCTTTGATAATTCAGTTTTATCATCACCAATGACTGTGATTTGTAAATGGCTTGAGAAAGTCCATAAAGATAAGCCAAAATGCTAATATTCCATGATTTGTTAGAAATTGTATGTTTTTAAAAGCATCTCCAATCTGATCTGTCTAGTTTTATGTTTGACTCATGTGTGGCAACGTTGTGCAGTTAAAGGAATCATAACAAACGAGAACACGGAGTCTACAGATCTGGATTTGCCCCTCATTTTGCTCATATTTAACACCATTTGTTCAGATGGTGGTTGGTAGGAAATTCTGTGTTTTTTATGCAAAAGAATCTTCAAAGAGGGATGCATCTAAGAAGCCTGATCTCACCAGAATAAATTAGATTAAAAGAAATGGGAGAAAAAAATATTTATTGTATTTGATCAGAATAGGAAAGGCTTTGAAATGGTGAACATGTAGATTCTGTCAGATAAATGCATTCTTTTGGCTTATGATGAAATGAAAAGTTTAAGAGAATGAACTGATGTGGTAGCAGAACGAGAACAAGACTTCAACCAAGAGACCTGATTGTACTGGGCTTCAGCTGTTGAAGACGAACCATGAACAGCATTTGAAACAGAGTTCCCAAAATGTTCCAGAGGGCTCTCCATCTCAGAGCCTTGCTCTCAAAATGCTGGAATTTTTAAATTTTTCAAAAACTTGACACAACATATTTTCTCTCAAAATATTCACAGTCACCATGGGCTTCTGGAACTCATCTCTATTTACTTTATGCAAATCATGGGTGAAAAAATGTTAAATGACTTTGCAAAGGTTTGGTGATGAAATTGTGAATAAAATGAGTTAAAATGGAAGAAACTGACACTTTGTTACAAAATTACACTTTGTTATTTGCTCAACTGTTGCAATTTGTTTGCAGGTACATCAAGTGTCCCACATGACCCTGCCAAATACAAAATGTGTTGCAAAATTGTAAAACCTATCAAATACTGTATGTTAGAATTCAGTTTGAAATCTGAATGTTTTCTTGTATTTTTATGTCCTTAACTAACTTCAGCCCGGTGAGATTCTGGCTGGGCAGATATTCTTTTTTGTGTTAATTCTAAAAAGATTAGCTTTCATCTGCAGTTGTTAGTTGATCAAGTTGTTTTCAGATTTTTTTTTTGTCTATTTAATTAGGAAAAGTAGGGTAAATTTATCAAGCACTTCAAGCTTGTCCATTTTGTTGATGAGCAATCTCACATTTCCCATTAATAGAAGCAATGGTTTAAAATTCCTTTTCCTCTCTCTCCTTTTTGCTCCTGCTCTACACGTTTCCTCCTCATTTATTTTCCTGGAATTTTGGGTCATAGTTTGATGGGATATAGCTGCCTCCTCTTGTGGACAAGTCTGCAGTGCTATAATCATACATCATAACAACTGGCAAAAATGGAGAAAAATCACAGCAAAAATCCTTTAAACAGCACAGCAAGACAAAATCTCTGAAAGAGGAAACACCTTCGATCAGGAAACTGAAGAAGAAAAATCCCCAGAACAAAAATCCCTTGTAACAAAACAAGCTGCTACAACGAGCTGCCACTCTGTGCAGTGCTATTCTAGAATAATAATGTGTAACTTAATGGCATCACCTGAAAATCTGAGCTGATGCTGAATACCTAAAGAAAGGCTGCATGGTGGCACAGTTGCTTGCACTGTTGCCTCACAGCAAGGAGGTTGCAGGTTCAAATCCCATCTGCAGCCTGTTTGCATGGAGTTCCATATTCTCCCCATGGTTTCCTTCAGACCACAACATGTCTGATACACAGTAAAAACACCAGTGTTAAATCAACACTAGAGAGTCCATGATCAAATAGACCCTCTCTAGTGTTTATTTAACACTGGTGGTGTTGAATCAACACTGGTGTTTTTACTATGTAGGTCTTTGTAAGTCACTTTAGACGAAACCCTCTGATAAATGAATAAACATAAAAATAATGTTTAAGCTTATAATGTTTAAATCTCTAAAGCTTTCATAGTGCTGCTGTAGCTGCTGCCTGGATCTGGCCTTTCATAATTTTTTATCCCGTGTCCTGTCCGGCTGTAGAGCAAACAGAATAAGACCAATAGATTTACTGTTCCAGGTGAGACGTTACAGCCACTGCTATAATGCTCCACCTGACTTGCATTTAAATATAAATGTTAAAAAAGTCTTTATTAGAATTGCTTTTTGGTTTGATTTGAATCCCAATGGACACAGAGACTGAAAAGAAGAAGGGTACAGAAAAAAGGGTGGGGGAGAAATTAAACAGAAAAAGAAGAGAACAAGAGACATGAAGAGTCCACTTCTAGACCTGCAAATAAAGCACAAACAAAACAGGGAGAAAAGATACAGCAGCAACAAACAGCATATGAATACACAACAGTTGTGATATCTTGAAAATGTATACGGTAAAGACTAATTCAAGATGAGTTCAGTGTCAACCACAGCCCCAGTGAATGTGTCTGAAAACACCTGAGTCATCTTTATGTGGACACCTTGTGATCACCTGTGTATGTATATGCGCGCTTGTTTACGTAAGGTTTCTCTATAGAAACATTCAATAATAAGTTTGAGGGGCCACAGACGCGCCCCCAAGGCCCATGGAGGACGTGGAGGAGGTCCGGGCCCCAGACGTCCAGAGGCCACCCAGGGCACGGACACCCCAGGGAGACCACCGCCAGGGTAGCTGCAAACTCCCCCCAGAGAGCGCAGAGGCTCAACCCGCGTGGGTCACCCAGCAGCTGCCGTGCTAGAGCCCCTGAGGGCCATGATGAAGGGCTCACAGGCACCGCCCACAACCGGCCACCCAGGGCATTTCCAGCCCAGAACCAGAGATCCAGGGGCGAACCCGCCTCAACAGGGGCCCGACCACACCAGGGGGCCCTGATTCCGCCAGGCAACCAGAGGGGGGGAGAGCAGGCAGATGCCCCAGCAGCTGGCCCCAGACCTCGAGACACCCCAATACGCCGGCAGAAAAAAGCACCACCCAATGCAGAGGCACAGCTGGGGAGGATATGTCACAACAGATGAGGGCCTAGCATGTCTCAGAAGGTGGGGCGACAAGACCCAACAGATAAACAGTCACACAGACACAATCGTACGTTCCCACCCTGATGCACACATACATCCCTAACACGACAAGACACACAATAGACGCTGTACATCCACTCTCACTCCTCATGCATACTTTATGTTCCCAGAGCCAGGGACCAGCATCGTAAGGGTGAAACCGGCCCCCAGACCCTGAAGATGGTCTCTTTCATACTGGAGTGGAGATGAGCAGACTGCCACGCTTACCGCAGCAGCCGAGCAGACCCCCGCCACAAACCCTGACCAGATGGCCAGCTCTACTACCGGCCCCCAGCCCCAGGTAGCAAGTAGAGAACAGGGGTGTAGGAAGACCCCGAGTCTCCCCCCCGCCTACTCCAGTGTGGTGTTGATGCATGTTGTAAAAGATACCCTAGTAAACTAGACCATCAGTTCTGCTCTGTAGGGTGTGGTTTGGTCTAGCCATGCTCATTGGTAACTCTGCAGCCCACTGATTGGTCCGGTCATTTTCATACCGGGCCAATCACAACGCTCTAATAGTTTGGTGGGCGGGATTAGCCGATGACGGCAGAGCTTCGATTCTGAAAGTAAACAACATGGCAGACTCTCAGGAGCCACGTTCGTTTTAGTTTTGTCATCAAGTTTGAACAATTTAGATTTGGGCTGTTCTCTAAGACGTGACCAAATAGAGGCACTTAAGTCTTTTATTTTGAAAAAGGATGTATTGGCCACTTTGCCAACGGGATACGGTAAAAGTTTCATTAATCAGCTGGCTCTGGGCCTTGATTAACGGCTCTTGGTTCTAGCGCTATCCAATAGCATGTGAAGACAGTTTGATTGAGAACCGCTGATCCCGCCCCTATGAATGAGTTGTTTTAATGGTCCGTGGCCAGACTATATATGCACATATATAGTATGACTTACCAGGCTAGTAGTAAGATGCATTTAATGCAGAAGTTGCTGGGTGTACCCCCCCCAATAGACCCTAGAATTGCATTGTGAGATTGTCATGAGTGGAATATTTAAATGATGCATTAAAATTGGGCCACAGGACTACAGAGATGGTATTCTATACCCGTGACGTTCCTGTAACCCAAAGCCCTGTGTGAGTGGTGGTGATGGGGCAGAAGGAGCACAATGTCCAGGGATGGGGAGGTAAGACTGGGGGGACAAGCCCTTCCAGGAAGCCAGCTCCCCCGCTGACCCCAATAGGCCTCTTTTATAATATTAAAACAGTGTTGTTGCTTTATATGGTATCATTGGATCTACAAATGACAAAATTTTACTATAGCAACTAGGTTTCCTTCAACTCACAGTCATGATTATTATCTAAAATTGCTGCCTTTCACTAAACATTTGGCTAAAATCTGAGGGAAACATCTTCATATTATAGATGCTGTATGAACACAGATTGGAGTCATATACTGTATAGGATCCCCCCGTGAGAGCAGAGGTTTCTATGGCAGTCACCAAGGTGATTGTAGGTTGGGTAATCTCTCATAATTCAAGTCGGATAGATTCACCGGAAATCAAATCAGCTTCCAAGACTGTGAGCTGAGGAGGCAATATCCCAGTGCAATTCTTCATTGACCTACATAGCATCTCTCCCTGACAGTTCCCTCCCAGATCTACACCTCCCCACCCCCTCCTTCCCCTTCCCTACCCTGATCTCCGGGGCTTCTCCCTCTGCGTTTGATGATGAGCAGCACAATATTCATCATCTCAGCCTGGAAAGAGAGAAGAAAAAAAACTGAAGAATGGAAAATTAACCCAGTCGATAAGAAAAAAAAAATACATATTCACTCTCAAAATTGGAATTTGCCAAGCGGTTTGCTCTTTGGCTTTCCAGAAATGTAATTAAGCATCAGAGACAATCGCAAATCTGTGTGTCTACCCCAAAAATATGATCGCTTGATTGGGTATCTAGGATTGGGTAATTTCCATCAGTGATTATGGAAAATTGGGGTGCTGCACGAATGAAAAGAATGTGTGTGTATGTGTGTGTGTATTTATGATGCACACACACACACATTTGCAGATAAACACCATCACATGTGCAGACACTTATGCAGACCCATATGCACACAGAGACAGACAGTAGGCTCCCTCATCATTAATTCAGGAGCCATCACTCTCAACATCCTTCTGCCCCTGAGAAACCCTCAATGCTTCCCGGCAACGTGGTGCATATTTATTCATACATCCTCTCAGCTTTACTAAATGTCACCGTAAATGTTTCTACTTCTAATGAATCCATTTCTTTTCTTTGTTCCTTTGTTTCTACACCACATTACTTCTCTCCTTCCTTCTCTTCCTCGATGTATCCCGCTGCCTCTGTTGGGAAAGAAAGGGAACATCCCTGGAAATGTTTCCCAACTCTTGTTCTCACTCTATTAACATAATGTCTCTAAACTTCAGAGGTGCTTTATTCACCTCTCTTCTAATTCTATTCACACTTCATTACACCTCAACCAAACACCTCAGAGGACAAACGCTGCCTTTGGAGCAATTACTCCAAACATTGATCTGTAAAAGTCTGCACCGGCACCACAGAGAGACTCGGTGAGAAAGGGTTTCTTTAGTCTCTACTTCTTCCGATGTCCTCACCGAGACCTCTCCAGTCACTAGAGAGTTGTTCTCTCCAGCTTCTGTTTGCTTCTCTCTGCTTTCCTTTTTAGTTCATTCACCCCTCTTACCTCACTCAAACATTCCTCTGAACAAAAAGTCCTGGATTACGACACACAGAGTGTAAAGGGGTGTGTGTGTGTGTGTGTGTGTGTGTGTGTGTGTGTGTGTGTGTGTGTGTGTGTGTGTGTGAAAACTTCCTTGCCAGGTGTATCAGCTACTTTAATGTGAGGACTATTAAATATGTACATTAAACTGTATCTGTTTTTTGCTGTCAAGCATAAACATTGTCCAATTATAAAGCAACAAAGATTTCTAAAGAAAAAAAATCAGACTTTGCCACTTATGCATAATTTAAGTCCCTTAAATATGAAAGATTGATAATAAAATGTAGTTTTTATGTAATTATATAACAGTTTAACAGTAATAAAGGAATAGAATTGGTCATTTCCACCTATAGATTCTTAACCAGAGGATTACAGGAGTACAGAATGTTGAGTACATTGTAAAGTGCTTTGCCTGAATGAGGTTAAAGAGGTAAGTGTGGCCCATCACTACTGAAATAAAATTGGCCCTGTCCACCTGTAGCTCCTCCACCAGAGGACAGCAGACAAGTATAGGACTGGATTTGGCAGGTTTTTGATTAAAGTTCTAAATACTAATACTTATTTCTTCAGGTTAATCCTGAAGAAGCTTTTTATTTCATCCTGAGGTTAGAAGTCCAGAGCAGCAGCAGTGTCCCATGTTGCACTCTGTGAAATTGTGTTGCAGCATGTTTTCAGTGCCTAAATCCAAAGAATTAAATGGCCCAAAACCAGTAAGTTAGACCTGCGTCTGACTCTTTGCAACAAACTTTGGACGATAAAATATCGGGACTGGCGTCCTACACCCAGTCATTTGGGGCAGCAAGGCTGAAAATATCAGGCATCTCTGTGCAGCTGCAACCAGAAAGTAACAAGCATCTGTGGGAGTTTGGTTGAGCCAATTCCCTCAAGACCGTAAACTAATTTGATTATCAGTAAGCAGAAAACTTTTATCAGACTCCAGGACTGAAATGATTCAGCCTTTGATGAAAGAGGTGGTAAAACTGTTGTGTTTACCTGTTGGTTTTTCTTTCATTCATACATTAAATGACACCATATGAGATTATTCATGTGGGTCACTGGTAAGTGCCTCTGTTTCAGGCGGGGAAGAAAATACATGGTAATAGTCTTGACAAGAGAACACGAACCACACTTAGATCTGACCTCTTTAACCTCATCCAGGCAAAGCACTTTATAATGTGCTCATCATTCACCCCCTTACAAAGTGTCGGCATGTGTTTACACTCCAGATATACAAACCATTACATATCGTCACTGTCAGGCCAAAAACCTTGTATTTCTGAAAATGTGACTCTCTATGAAAGAAAAAGGATGTTTCTTTTACAAAGGTTAAACCCAAAACACATAACTCATCATTTCAGTATCTTCAAATGTTTATGTATTTAGCAGACGTTTTTATCCAAAGAAGTTACCATTGAGGCTAACACACAACTAATCCTGACATTAACCCTAAACAAACTATTTAGATGGTCAAACACTAGTCTCTAAGGTGATTGTGAGGGAAAAGCACACAGGATAGAGTGAAGTGGATGAAGAGAGTACAGAGGAGAAGGGGAAGGTAGGAGCTAGTCTATAAGATGTTCTCTGAAGAGCTGGTCTGCAGGAATTTCTTGAAGATGGACGTTCCACCGTCGTGGAACGACACATGAGAAGAGTCTGGACTGTCCTGAGCGTGGTGTAGCTGATGATCCTTTAATGACCGGAGTGACCGAGTCATAACGTAAGCCTTAGCAAGAGGATTCACGTAGATCCTTTCATGACTTTATATGCTAGTGTTAGCGACTTGAATTTGATGCAGCAGCTAAAGGTAGCCAGTGGAGCTCAATGAACAGAGGGGTGACATGTGCTCTTTTAGGCTGATTGAAGACCAAACGTGCTGCTGCATTCTGAACCATTTGTAGAGGTTTCACGGTGCAGACTGGAGACCAGTTAGAAGGACGTTGCAGTAGACAAGATGGATGATGACCGTAGACTGCATCAGGAGCTGGGTGGCATGTTGGGTCAGGTATGGTCTGATCTTTCATATGTTAAACAAGGTTAAACAATTTCAAAGAATCATCATAGATTGTTCTAGCTGTAGATTGAAAGGATCGTCTGTGTTGCAGCAGCTCTGAAGAAACCTCTGGCTGAAGACCCTCTGTTGTTGAGTTACTGTCTTGAGAAGATTTCAGGTTGTCCATCATGTTCTTCATTTTAAGGAGTGTCCTCCGTCAATCAGCTCTAAAGGATCAGAGTCCCCAGAGCAGATTCTGATGCTGCTACCCCAATAGAAGACTGCAGATGTCACTGGACATCACATTAAAGCGACCAGATACAGTATGAGGATTAGTACCTTCACCTAAACTGATGGTTATATGTTTGTTTTATTAAAATTAGCCAATTAATAGTTCATATTTCAGACTGGATTATTATCCATCCATCCATTTTCTGTAGCCGCTTAATCCTCCACAGAGGGTCGCGGGGGAGCTGCTGCCTCTCTCCAGCGGTCAAGGGGCGAGAGGCGGGGGACACCCTGGACGGGTCACCAGTCCATCACAGGGAACTGGAATATTATTATTATTACTTAATGTTTTAGGCTTTAAATAATTTACCAGACTACAATGCATGTTTAATGTGAATGAATATAATAGATCAGAGCAGATTCACATAATCTGACCCTTAAAGTTAGAAGATCTCCTCACCCTGTGTTTATTTTAGAAAGCTGTCATGTCCTGGGTGCCTGCAGGCAGTCTGTGTTTTTTCCCTCAGGGCGTGGCAGGCAGATCCTCTCCAGCTGCAGCTCCCAGCTGCAGCTCATCAGCGTCATCAGAGGAGGACCTTCTTAAGGAGCAGATCCACAGAGGGACGACGCCAGTCTTTTCCACCTCACTAGTGGTAAACTCAGGTCTCTTCTAGATTTTGTATCCTTGAACATTGTAATCATTTTCCTCTCATCTCTCCAGCCTACCTGCTCGGCGTCGTCCACCTCAAGATCCTCCAGAGTCCTCCTCAACCTCATGTCCACCTGGTCTGCCTGTCCCCCTGCCAGCCAGCTGCCTCCACTCCATTCATCCTCCATCAATCTCTCGTCACCGCTACAACCATCCTCACCCAGGACAGACAAAACCTCCCCAAGACCCCCATCTTCATCCTACCAGTAAGACCTCCACTCAAAACTCATCTCAGCACGTATTATCCTCATCTCCAGTTACTCACTCTCCTCTCTCCTCTCAGAGAAGTCTCCTGTACCAGGATCCCACGGATCCGCCTCCACACCACCAAAACCTTACAATAAAAACATTATTTTACTTACCTCTTGTTTTCCTCCGGCTGTTGTGTTGCTCCAGGATCCTCACAAAACGTCAGAATATGACAGAAAGCTACTTTCATTTTACGGCACTTTGAAATAGCACATTAGGTAAAAACAAAACGGCCTCTTTTATACTAAAATTGTACTTTATATGTTAAGATTTGATTCCAAATATTTAGATTTAACTTTTCGATTATGGTAAATTATTATGATTATTTTGGGTTATGTTAAATCAAATTGAGCCATACATTAACACTAATTCTCTAAATTATTGACTTGAAAAAGTGAGTGAAAAGTTCACACCCTATTTTTTTGTGTTAGAAGTTAAATGAAAGAAAGCACCTGTTTAATACTAAATATGGCAAAATGTAGCGATTATTTTGTTGTTTTTTTACAGCCATTCCTCCCTCAGAGCCAACATTCAGTGTTATTACTGGAGTAAATGTTTCCTTTGCGTATTGGGCTGTAAAGATCAGAGTGATGAATGGCCTGGGATTACAGTATATCTTACAGTCTCATAAATAAGACCCACTTTTATCTGCTGTAGCTTCATCATATTTCATTTGCCTGTCTCTTGAATGGTGCTGTTCAGGTACAGCCTCCTAAAACAGGTCCTCATTGGTTGATTTGATGTTGTTGCATCATTGATAAAAAGATGTGTTGAACTGAAATCATTCACAAAGCCTTTGGTTACTCTGTAAGTTAAATGGGTCGTACCATCTCCCCTCAAAAAAGTCACTCCCAGATTTTTAACACTTCAGACTTTTCACCTGATGCTGTAAGTCTGTTCACTTCACTCTGACTCAATCACTTTAGTGAATAAAGGGTCTGGCTAATAAAATCAAGACAACCGCTCACAGGAGCCGTAAAGTGTCCTCCTTTGTACCACAACCAATTATTCATCAGGATTTAACTGAAGATTAGTGTGGATCTATATATGAAAAACCAAATCCTTTAAATGGCTCTTTTATTGTTCCTCTACAATCCCCACCCTCATTTTAGATATGCTGGAGCCCGGCACGCCGGTGAAATGACTCGAAGCCATTGTTCCTGCGTTTATCCCGATGACACCGGAGGCTTGTTAGTGCTGCCTTTGATAGAGATGCTCTGCAAAATTTGAGCGTTTCTGTTATCAGCGAGATGGAGAATTACAAAGACCGGGATGAGAATAAAGCCACTCCATCCTCCGTCTCCATCTCTCTCTGGGAGTAAAAATATAATAATGATAAGGTGGAAGGATTGCAGGCTTATATCGCTCTACTGAGGCACAAATCTTGTTTTTTTAAGAACAGACAAAGCATGTAAATTTTCTAAAGTGATAAAGTGTTTGTCTTTTCACATGGTTTCCAACACGGTAGTGTCACAAAGGAACAGGAAGGAAGTAAAGTTTATTTATCGAGTACTTGTCACAGACACAAAGTAGAAAATAAACTGAGCAATAAAATATCTGATCCACATAAACAACTGGCCTTCATGAGAACAAGCACGGGGCAAGGGATAAAATTACACCGACAAACAGGAGAAGGAAGAGTAGGACACAAAAACACAAAGGGGTCAAATTAAGAAGAGGTCATAGACTCACTGGGTTGGAGGCCAGGGATAAAAAGTGAGTTTTTACATGAGATTTAATAACAAGAAGTGAGTGAGACCCCTAACATGATAAATAATCATAAAAAAACAACTTGAAGACAGAATGTATCTAATTCTGAAAGACATTCAGTCAGTAGATCTCAAGAAAAAGCCTGATTGAACCAGAATGTGTTTAACTGTATTCAAAAATCATCCTCAGAGTCAAAAACCCAAAGCTGCGATGGTAAACCGTTCAATAATCTTGGAGCGTCACATTGAAAGGTCGTGACCCCTGTAGGTTTCAGTCTGGTACCAGAAACAACAAACAGGTTCTGAGCTTGAGAACAAACTACTGTGTGTTTTGTAGAGAGAAGAGGTGGATTTGACCCACCAGCCATTTATAAACTCACCTGTAGGCTTTAGGAGAGGATTAGGACTAATGGATGAGTCTTTGCTGCTCACCAGCTCTGATGCCCCCTTCAGGGCAGAAGGCTTCAAACCAGGCATGTCAGGAGAGGATGTGTGTGTGTGTGTGTGTGTGTGTGTGTGTGTGTGTGTGTGTGTGTGTGTGTGTGTGTGTGTGTGTGTGTGTGTGTGTGTGTGTGTGTGTGTGTGTGTGTGTGTGTGTGTGTGTGTGTGTGTGTGTGTGTGTGGTCAGTGAAGTTGAAGCTCTAGATCCTGTTTTACTTTCTGTTCTTCTTATTAAAGTTGCACAAGCATCCAAACGGGTGTTTGAAACCAGAACTGCTGTCCTTTATTATTTATGGGTAAAAAATAAATTTCACAACAAAACTTGCAAGTTTTTACAAGTCCGTAAAAGTTGTTGTCTACAAGGTTGTTTCACCAAATCTCCGAGTTAATAAAATGCACAAACCGTATTTAAAACATCTTTTTCTCTCCAGTGTTTCACAGTGTGGTTCCTGTTTGGTGTCAAGTTTCACACCTGATGTCGCTCAGATCAGATCAGATCTATATGAGGTCATTTAGTTTGTGTTTTAACCTGCTGAAACAGAGAAAAGACAGATCTCTGGATCCTGAACTAGAGCATGTCTAAAACCTGCTGATCTTAGCACATCTTCAGATATTTCATCATTGTTGAGTTGGAGTCGGGATCAGAAGTTTGTAATAAAAGCTTCCTGCTGCAGCGCACTTTATCACACATCAGGCTGCGTGCCTGTGCGTGTGCGTGATGCAGAATGAAACACAGATCTCACTCAGGGTGACTCACGGACGCGGACCGGAGAAGTGCGAGCGCGGGAGGCTGAAATCTGCGTATCGATTGCAGAAACGCACAAACGACCGCGCGCATCCACGCGCCCATCTCCCCCTCGTAAAGGGGCGTGTGGGACTGACAAGAAGCTCAAACCTTCCGCATTTGCATCAGAGTGGAGGCGGAGAGCGGCGGCGGCGCACGGACACACGCGGACGACGGGGAAACTTTGATTAAAGATTTTTGATTTTGAATCGATTTCTGTTCATCCCGCGGAGATATTATAGGGGCCGTTTCCCCCTCCTTTGTGTGGTCTGGATCTCAGCGGAGAGGAGACGGTCCGCGCGCGGAGCGGAGAGCGAGTCCCCGGGCTGTGCGTCTTTACGCTGCGGCCGGTCTTCTGCGCTCAGACTGGGGGGAACTTGGAGAAGTTAAGTCGCGTTCAGGAGGAGGTCTGGTGTGGTTTTAGGAGGATCTGAAGAAGCCTGCCGGGTCGCGCACTCTGCTCCGCGCATGTTGGAAGTGGAGAGAGGAGGACTGGAGGTCTGCGGGTTGACGCAGGTGAATGCAGATGTTTTTATTTCACTTATGTAGCAAGTTGAAAGAAATGATTGTGTTTTTCATCATACATGAACCAGATAGTGGTTTTAAATGTAGCTATTAGTCTCTTTTAGACATCTAAAATAACACATAAAACACATAAATATAAATAGTGTTAATCATGATCTATTTTTAAATTCTGATTAACACCAGTTATAATTATATTTTATTAGTGAGTAAAGTGTACGCTTGTACTGATTCTCTCTGAATGTAAGAGTTCCAGTTTGATGGTGTCACTGTTGAGGGGCAGCTATAACTGTCTGGTGACTAAGGCTGGTGCGTAAAGGAAGTCCACACAAAAAAATGAGACAAAAAACAAAAGAAAAGACTTTTGTCATTTATAAGGTCAGCTATGTTAGAATCTTGTTAATAATTTGGGTTAAAACAGTTAGGATACATTGATTTGTGATCAGTTTCTGATATAAATAACCTGAAACAAACCAGTTAATCAGGAAAACGAAATAAAATGCGTCCTGGGGGTTTTCACTCATGGTTTGTAGCTCCTGTTGAGTCACTACGTCCCCGTCTGTGTCCTTTTTAGTGAGATAGGAAAGTGGGAGGGAGGGGAAGAGTTTGTGAGGGCGGAAAAGAACAGAGAGAGGGAAGAGAGAGAGAGGGAGGGCGAGGGAGAGAGGGAGTCATGCCACTTAACAGGCTGCTGTTTCTTAGTGGCTCAGACTCCGCTGACATATAAAGACTTTCAGAAACAAGTTGGCAACAATCAAACCAGCCATCACCCCTCGTCAGACTCTCTCTGAGCCTCGTTATCAGGTCGGGCTATGCGCTGCTGAGCGCGCGGCTCCTAAACGGCTCTCCTCACTGTGTTTGTCTTTTGCGCTCCACAGCCGGAGGATTACATCCAGCCTGGACGTCATCATCTAAAGGAGTTAAGGGTGCGTTTCTCTGCGCTTTCGGTGCCACTGGGAGAGGACATGGCACCGTGCGCGCCGAAGAGCCGCCAGCAGCCGTTACCGGAGAGCCGGAGCCGGAGCTGAGTGACAGGATGCCTCCGACCTGAGCCCGCTCTCACATCAAGTCTGGAAACAAACAAACTGCTGCTTTGTTTCTTCTTTGAGATTTAAAGGACACTATTTCAAACCAAAACAACAACAAAAAAACAAAAAAAAAAACTAAAAAAAACAAAACAAAAAAAAAAACAACCTGAATCATCTGAAGGAGTTTTGTTTTTATTTTTATTTTTGTGCGTAATTTTACTTTTCCGGGACAAAACAAGAATGAATTGTGGATTAGTTCTGATCCTGTTCATGGGATTCCTCCTGGTGGTCAAAGCTTTCAAAAACGGTGAGTGTGACATCTGATCTGTGTATAAATACAGCTTCTGTGTTCTTAGCAGAGCCACTAATCCCGGTGTTTTGGGGAAAGATTAGTTTTCTCTGATCTGCGCTGATCTTTGGGCAAACTCTGGCTAATACCTGGAAACGTCTAAAGCCAAGGGCTGCTCGGCGGGGACCTCCTAGAGTTGAAGTTCCTATTGTATTATTTTATTTAAGTTTTTATAAAGTTATTTCATAAATCTGTCAGCGTGTCGCTGGAACTGGATTCATTCAGCCGCAGCTTTGGAGAAACTTTCAACCATAAAACAGTTTTTTTCTCCCCCTTTTCACTTTATTCAAATGAGAACCGTTTCATGCAGCTGGTAATAATGAACCGGGTTGTTGGACAAAAACTAATTTGCTTAAATAATAAAACATTTGTTTATTACATTTTCTAGATTTTATTTTGAAGGTCAATTTTTACAGTTTAAAAACACATTTAATTCTTTAAATTTTTTTTAGAAAATCCTGGTTTTATTACGTCAGCAGATCTCTGGATGGAAGTTTTCAGCAACAGGCTGCAGAGAAGCGAAACTTTCAAATCAGACGTTCTGTTTGATCCATCCCCTCTCCTGAGGCGCTCCAGGGTCCGAAAGATTCCGCTTTTATTGTTTTTATTTGTTAGGTTTTTTTCTAAACCTCGTTGAGTTAAACTGATGAAATAATTTATCATAAGTTTTATGTTTTCGTTCATTTTATTCATGACTTTATTAGATTATTGAACACATTGTCTGGAGTGTTTTGCTTCATTTCACTCCAGAAAACAAGTTGAAACAAATTTAGTTGTTGTTTTTTTTAAAGGATTTTACATTTTAATAAACAGCATATTTGTTTCCAGTTGTTGCTGGAGTTGAATTTAGCCAAACCATGTAGGCGTTAGTACTGTTTTTGGTGTTTTTATGTGGCTGTGGTGTCACTTTTTTCCCTTCTTGTTTCAAACCGCCTTTCTTCTCTGTCCTCCTGCAGATAAATGCGGAGGAAACATCAGGATCTCCTCCGCCAGCTACCTCACCTCTCCCGGATACCCCATGTCCTACCCCCCCTCTCAGAGGTGCTCCTGGGTGATATCGGCTCCGGGTCCCCACCAGCGGATCCTCATCAACTTCAACCCGCATTTCGATCTGGAGGACCGGGAGTGCAAGTGAGTCCGGACCAGCAGAGTCCATCAGGCAGAAGCAGATCTGAATTTACATCTGCAGCATTTTTTATTTAGAACGCCTGTTCCATACGCGCGCGCGTGTGCGTGAGTGTGAAAGAGAGAGAGATAGAGAGAAAGAGAGAGAGAGAGACGCAGTAATTCCTTCCCCTTCTTACTATTGCGCATGAAACTGCGCCATCTAGCGTCTGTTAGCGTCACCTCCCCTCTGGCTGCCCTCAGATGAAGGAGCGTCTGTGTGGTTTTGGGAACATCCTTTATTGTCATCTTTATGGTGTGAAGTCATCGACTAGTAACACTGATCTGATGTTTAGCTGACGCTCTGGGGTTGAGCTGCAGAGTAAAACTCTGGCTATTAACTGTGAATGCTTTGAGTGAAAGTGGGAAACAAACCCTTAACCCTTTAAAGGGCTTCACTGAGAGACATTTAACGTTTCAATCACTCAGTGTTGTCTGGGGACTTTTTTTATTGAAAACTTTTTTAAAACTTTTTTGTAAAAGTTTTAGGTTCAGAATGAAAAAAAAAATTAAATCACACACAAGTGATCAAACATGGTCACTTGCCCCATAAAGGTTCATACCACTAGCTCTGGGAACTTTATTTATTATCAGCGCTGGAAGCTTGTGGAAGGTTTGACTTAGAAATCAACTCTGAATTTGGTGGAACTGTCCTTTAAAGGTGGATTTTTCAGCGACACTCAGTAACTGATCCTCATTTGACTTGTGAGCACGAGCTGTTGCATCCAGCAAGAGGCTGAGCAGCCGCTCTGATGTCAGGTCGGAGTTTGAGCCGATGAAACCTGAGGTAGACGGTAATGTGATGAGGCTGTGGCGGTAGAGCTGCCCCGAGGTGAGCTCTGCCTGGGCAGACTGCCTCACTCTGATTGCTTGTCTTTGTGAGAGTGTGTGTGTGTGTGTGTGTGTGTGTGTGTGTGTGTGTGTGTGTGTGTGTGTGTGTGTGTGTGTGTGTGTGTGTGTGTGTGTGTGTGTGTGTGTGTGGTTTTCTGTGGCACTGCCTAGGCCCTGTTCTGTCTCAGCTGTTTGTTTACGCTGCAGGGCTCAGGAGAGCACAGAGCTCTGCTGGATCCTGTTACTCTATCCCTGCTCCATCCTAAATCAGGACCCTGCGCTCCTTTTGTGCTCCTTGAATTGTCCCCATATTCACTTGCAGTGACTTTAAAAAAAAATCATGGCCTAAATCCCAGTTTAACCTTTCTTTATTGCTGTCAGAGATTTATAGCTGACTGAATGCTGCCGTCTGAGCAGCTGGATGCTCTTTGACACTTGCGTTGGTTCCAGTTTCAGCACCAGTGGGACCAGGAATACATCCAATATCCTCAGTTAGAAACAAAGGGTGAGGAAGGGACAAGAGTGGGAGGAGGAGTGGGGGACGGCCATGTGACAATGCTTGAGGTAATCAAATTAAACTGGAATGGACATCTTGAGCACACGCTGGAGGAAGAATTTAGTTCCTGCAGTGTTTCTATTTGAACTCTGAATATTTAATTTATTCTTTTTTTTTTTTTACAAATCCAAACACTTGTTCATTCAACATCAACACTGAATCTGAACACTGTGCGCTACTCTGCTCATCTCTGTTGGAAGGTTATATTTATGCATTTTTTATAAATGTAGATTTCCATTGAATACGGTGGGAAATCAGAAAATGTGTTGGAAACAAAAATACAACTTTTAGTTTCTTTGGCTGAAGGCTTATATCAATGAACAGAGCAACAACATTTTAAAATAAGATTAATCCAACTTTTATATGGATGCTCTTTGGTTAAAACAAAACCTTGCATTTCTAAAAATGTAACTTTTCAGAAAATGAAAAGTTTCTTTAACCAATAACAAACCCTGGAAAAGAATGCAAGTGCTTCCTGACTCTTTTCTTTAAAAAGCTGTCCATAGACACAGAAAAACTTTACTTCTATTGGAGCTTTTTTGCATGCAATATACCTTTTCCATGCTAGAGGCTGCACAATATATTGTTATCACATGATCAGTGTTTGCTAAATCAGTAGTGCAAACAAGCGCTGGGATGTCAGGTTCATTTGATCTGATCTGTTCACCGCCCTTGATGTCCACTCTTGGTTTACATGATGCTGGTTGAGACGGTAAAACACACAAAAAGTGTTGTGAGTGATAAGATGACAGAACATAAGAGATTGATGAGGAAAATATGGGTTTATCAGAACCAGTATCATCACCTCTAAATTCAAGGATCATGCTGCAGAAGTCCAGTGGGCTCTCTTCTAACCTGGAGCAGAACACCGTGTTGAGGAGGTTGTTTACTTGTTTCCAGATCACATGAACAAATGACCCAGGAAATGACTGTGAAACCTTTAAGTCAGAGTCTGATGTAGAGGCTGTGCCCAAAAACCTGCTGCTTTTTCTATTTTTAACTGGGTGAGCTGTTTCATTTTTAATGTTTCTAATGGAGGGCTTTTATGGGACTTTAGTTCCGCTTTATGATGCATTCTCACTGCCTCCACTTTGGCTTCAGACTGAAGAGACAAAAGGTGCAGAGAAATTAAAGGGATAGTTCAGACCTTTAGAAATGTGTTAGTTAATGTCCCACCTGTTATCCACAGAAACTAATAATGTCCCAGTCATTTTCTACCAGGACATTTTCTCTTATGGATGTTTCAATTGATCTTATTACATATTTTAATGAAACAAAAGTAAAACATTAATAAATCTCCTGTGAAATGTTGTTCAAACCACCAAACAGGTGAGATGTTAACTCCTCATAAACTGACGGACCTAAAGTTCTGAGCTGTTCCTTTGATTTGAACATTTTCTGCCTAATTTTAACATTCAATGCTGCGTAGCACAAGAGTAGATTAACGGGTTAACTGATAACTGACTACAGGATACGGTATAGTGAGTTATGAACCGGTTGGGTGTGATTTGTCCCATCAGACTTGCCGTCACAGCTTTGCTCTCCAAATCAGCCTTACATAATGAAAACTGATGAGAGCCAGAATGGATTCCTTATCTGATGGACTGGCAGAGTGGGTGGAGGTGTATGTGTGTGGTGGTGGTGGTGGTGGGGGGTCTGACAATGCATGCTTTAGTGCACTGCCTTGCAATCTAATTACTGGGCAAATGGAACACACATGCACCACATGTTTTCCAACATGGCCCTTATCACCAAACCAAACAAGGAGCACTCAAAGTGGCGCTCCTAAAAAGAAAAACAGTCTGGGTGCTGCTGTGTTGTTGCACGTGTGCGCTACCCTTGACAGGTTTGTTTGGGGAAGTGCAGAGGCCTGTATCCTGAGAGCGGGAGGAGGAAAACACTTCATCACAGAGATAAGGGGACTAAGTGAGCCCTGCGATTCTGAATGCACAGCGTGTTTACCTTTCACGCACCGTTGTAGACTTTCTCAGAGCGGAGCTTCACATGCCGCCCACTCGCCGCCTCTCGCAGCTAATGAAGTTTGAGGAGAAGGCACGGCCCGAATCGGGGCAAATATTTGAAGTCAATTTGCTCTAAAAATCAGTGGAATGAGCAGGCTCAGTTGAGGTGAAATAACAAAGTAAATGCCTTCGATCTGCTCCTCCTCCTCTGTGTATTCACTCTGTTTCTCTCAGGGAGCTGATAAAGGCTGTCAGGCTCATCTGGCTGCACCTGAAGGAAGAACGGAGCTCTCTGTGGGTTTAAATCTAAACAAGTGGCTGTCAGGCTGCACGTCTGATTTGATCGGGATACAACGCGTCTCCTTGTTTAAGCAAACTTTTTTATTCTGTTCAAGTTTGATAAAGTTAGATGTTTTGAACTTACTTTATATAACAAGACCCCAGAAATCTCTCATCCTGACCCGCAGGCTGCTGTTTCCACCTCCTCCTCTGTTTAGATCCAGTGCACTCCTGACAACAATATGAATCTTTGATAGCGTGGGATTTGCTGACCGGACCAGAAAACCATTCATGTTCAGCAAAGAGAAATTCCTCGCAGTCAGCCAGTCAGACAGGCAGAGCAGGGCTGTTTGTTTTGGAGGAGAGGTGGGTCGAAGACAGGAGGCAGAAGCAGGACGGCTCTTTCCCATCCCTCCCTCGTGTCTTAGCTTTTCTTTCAGTCTGGATGTTATTTTTTTATTTCTGGTCTTCACAGAGATTCTAGAGTGACAGTGTATTCAATAGTTCAGTTCAGACGAGATGTATGGCAGGGTGGTACCAGGCACGGCAGCTATTTGAGGAATGCTATTTGAGGCAAAATCCAGTGAGTGCCCTCCCATCTTTAAAATCAGGTTCCTGCAACTCAGAGCATGGAAGACTCTTGCCTCTTTTCAAATCTACTCCTCCTCACATACCATTCTTGTCCTTCTTTAGTTCTCTACCCCACTGAGCTGTCTCTCATAGAGCTGCCCAGCCTGCCGGGAAGCTAAACATTCTCCGCTGTGTGTTCTGTACAATAGACTTCCTGCCTTTCCTGCTAGTGTGAGCAAGCTCAGACTCCAGAGAGGAGCTTGAAGATGGGATGCGGAGTATGAAGCTAGTCTGCATCTAAAGTATCTGTCTCTATCATATAAGGTGTCACAAACTTTTCTCAGGTGGTCATAGAATTGAACAATGAAGAGACACCTTTTACAGGAAGGATTAGAAGAAGACAGAAGGGGCTGATTGTGTTATCCCAGTGCAACAGCTAAAGATAGATGAAGAGCAGTGGAGCATCACAGCTGAGAGAGTGACTCCAACCCACCACTTTATATTCAACACAACCACAGTCAAAAAAGGGAAGATGAGCTGTGTGGCCACAATTCAAAGGTCATGCATTCCTTGAAGGAAGGCATGTTTTCATAATCTAAGATCAAATTCTGTTGAGAGATGAGAAATGATGGAATTTAATTTATTTTGGTCAAATTTTTTAAATAACATTGTGGTATTGTGTGATCTGTTAGTACTAATGCATAGTAAATGAGTCTGAGCTACTACACCAAATATTAGCTCAAAATCTGTAAAATGAACTCATTTATGACAGTTTCCTTGTTCACAAAGGTTAATTAGCTTGAAGGGGATTGACTCAAAAAGTGAATTAATTGTAGATTTTTCATTAAAATTCATTCAGTGGTTCATGAAGAATTTTGCTAATTAGTCTTTGGCCAAAATTTTAAGCAAATATTTTATTTATAGTGTATCACCCAGAGTGTGAGTAGGAAAGACTCTCAGGTAGCGCAACACCAGACTTTAGCTCAATGTCTCAAAGACGCCATCTTAAAATGGGTTACCTTTTAAAGGTAATGATGTACCCAGAGGTTCATGAGATATTTAGCCAACACACAGACAGAGTTGATTAAGGCAAAGATTTAAACAAACACCAGCTAATCCAACTACTGCAACACCAAGGATCAGTAAAACCAACAGTTATGGCTATTCTTGTCTTCGTTATATCTCAGTTAGCCATTCTGAGTTGGGTTAACTGATATAGAGTACAACTTGAGCCAAGATCATTAAAACAATTGTGGTGGTTCATGACATATTTTGCTAAAAGACAACATAACACACACGTGCGCATACACACGTGCATACACACGCGCATGCACACACATGCACACATGAACAGAAGCAAAAACAACACGCAGCCAGAATGCCTCCCCTTATTAACCGTCCCATGGTAGTGGCAGCTTTTAAAGAGGAGAAGCGATTGACATTGGTTGCTGGACCTACTTAGAGTCTGTAAGGAGACATTGATTTTGTTGGTTTGTGCTCTTTTTTAAAGCATGTCAGAGACGTCTGGTGGGGTTTAAAGTGGAGGCGTAACAAAAATCAAACTCGAGCGTGCAGGGCGAAGCCACTTCTTTTAACCACTATCCTCGTCAGAAAACAGCAGAAACTGCACCTGGTATTTTCGACGACAATAGGCTCCCACAGCTCATAGCGGTGGAAATCAAATTACGCTTTAAATTACACTGAAGCTGTGCCCCTTGAAAAAAGCTCGTCAGCAGCGTCTCAAAGAGCAATCCACTTTGAATGTAACTTGTTTGCACTTTACAGCAATTATGCCTAACCTTATTTTGCCGGCATGGTAAAACGATGTGGAAAGCTCCCCGCATTTAACTATCTATTTGCAATACAAGGGTATTGTTGCAGCAATGATGGGGGAGCCAATTAAAGCAAGAGGGAAAGGAAGGCTGCAGTGCTGATGAACTTCCAAGTGTTCACCTTTAGTCAAAGGCAGAAGGGACTGGACAGAAGACAGAGGTGTTGCACAAGGAAGCTATTGCCCTTCACTCTCATTAGTCTTTCCTCGTTTCTTTTATCCATAGAGGGGTTATATCTTGGCTAATGAGCAGGACTAAAATAGGTCTATGGACATGTGCATTTACTTGCATGTGGTGTGTGTGTGTGTGTGTGTGTGTGTGTGTGTGTGTGTGTGTGTGTGTGTGTGTGTGTGTGTGTGTGTGTGTGTGTGTGTGTGTGTGTGTGTGTGTGAGGTTGTGCACCTTTTGAGGGTCTTCTTTTTTTCATCTGCTTGTGAAGTGTTTCACCTTGGCCACAGCTTGGAAGGGCAGCCTGATTGAAAAGCTTTCTGGCTGTGGCATCTGCCATCCTCCCTGCTGCTCTGTCACCGCTTTGATTCATGCACAACCTGACCACAACTGGTAGGCGAGCCACTCCACCTCACAGTGGGACACAAGTTCACCTCACAGCAGAGGTGTAGGAAAGGGAGGACCGAAGAGGAAGAACAGAGAGCAGGTTCCTCCTGGTAAATAACTCCCTGAATTTGGAGCCCTGTCTGGTATCTGTGACAACACAAATGTGTTGCAGACTCACGTGTCTGCGTGTTTTATTTTTCATCTCAATAAATAAGCTGTGTTTGCCAGAAACGACGGTCCCTAAGCTGTTTCTGGCACGCTGATGGTTTTTCTACTTTTTCCTTCTTGGCTCAACCCAGATAGCTTCTCTACATGGAAGGGCTCTTTTTTGTGTGGAATGGGGTTTTAGCCCACACAGCGTGGAGATGTCGAATGGATCCTCTTTTACTTCTTTATCCAAAGCAGATTGCACAAATGTGGGACATATGCAAAGACTTATGATTAGAGAGCAACATTTGGTAATCTCAGCTTTCTATCTGAATGCAATACTTACTTTGCTCCCATTGCCAGCGAAACAGTACTACATACCAAGGTTTTAATTTAATTAGCTGCTCTGCTTTCAAAAAGCAGTTGGCAACATGAGCTGTCTCCCCCTTGTCCTGCTACTTTCATATCAATAGCAACAGGTTTTAATTTAATTGTTTTTACTTTTCTTTAAACAATAGTCTAACTCAAAACAACAACATGTAAAACCCACTGGGAGCTCAGAATGTGGGTGGCAGCTTTAGATGTGGATTACTTTAAAACATTATGTCTTCATGTATTAGTTTTCCAGTCTTCCCAGTGGAGATCAGGGAGAGAAGAGATACTTTAGATGAGTTGATTTAGGAGATCTGGATACTTTCATACAGCATGTCCAGGCTTGTTAGCCAAGTCTTATTCAATGGTCTTACCTTGAAAGGAGCCTATGATTGTGATTGATGTGGTCGCAGTCTAACACAAGTTGTTTGTTGCCCTAACGCCCCCGTGCTTACCGAGTTGGCATGTTGGAGGGAGGGCTTGGAAACTGCAGGGTTCTTCATTCAAACAATCAAACCAGTTCCCAGAGGGCATTTGGTCAAACCAAAGTTTGTTTGCAGTGGGTAAGAGGGATGTAGGTAGGACATAGGAAGCCAAGCACCCTCCTGTCTGGGCCCCAGATCCCCGGGGTAATTTTTGGTTGCTGTGTTTGTGCACGGTGTGCTGTTGGTTCTCTGGTGTTTCTCCACCACTCAGCCCTGCATGATTCAACCAGGGCAGCAAGCAGACAGTGATTGATGGGGCGATACCCAGCTGCTCTCTGATTGCGTTAGAGCCACTCACAATCCCTCGCTTTGTTTGCTCTTTGCTTGATCTCTTCTCACTAAAACGCCAACAATAGTTGTGGTCTCTCATTGCCACAACAATTGCTTTTTCTTTCCACAGCTTATTTGCTCTATTAGATGGCAGAAAATGTGAAGGAGGACAGCCTAACAGCCATCGTTCTTGGCATTATCTCAGTGGGGTAAGTGCTGAGAGTATTATTAGTAGTCTGCTCCTCTGGCACCGGCCCAGCCTTTTCAGGATGACCCGTGTGTGCACTGGATAAGTGACAAGAGGGCCTCTTTACTCTACACAGACGGCCTCCAATAAAGCAGGGATATTTGACTTGTCAGGCCAGCAAGTAAAAGTGTCACATTGCCCTTCAAATGTTGGCAGTGACCTGCTGACCAGCAGCACCTAAATCAGCTCTGTAATGCCCAGAACTCACCCTTTCTGTCCAACAGCAGAGGAGATTCACCGTCTGGCACAAGTCCGGATCAACAAGTCCTCTTTGGCGTTCAAAGTGCTGCATCAGTGGAAAAGTCAAGCGCTTTATGTGCAGAAGGAGCACTGCTGCTTTAAAAAAGAATTAAAAATAGGGTTTTGAACAGTCGACTTCTCATTTTTAGCCTGATCTTTAGTCAAGGGAAACTGCCAGATTTGGACAACAATGGATTACCTGCTCGTGTCTGTAAATATCCTCCTTTCACAGAAACATCCTTTGCTTACTTCTATCATCATCTTCCTCTTTCCTCTTCCTGTTAACGCCTAGAGAAAAGTTTTCTTTCCTCAGATTTATGGAGTGGATCCTAAATATTGATGTGTGTTGCAAGAAGGACCATCCAGGTCATCCTTAACACTCCCATAGGGTGTGATCACAGTCCTCCGAGCTGTACATCCAGCCAGATGACCGGGTCATGATGCATCCAGCCAATCCCACTCCTTGACCCTCCCCATCCCCCACTGCCAACTCTTTCACATGCTCCAGGGAGGTCAGAGAGAAAGGAGGAGGAGGGAGAGCACCAGGGGAAACGGATGGGGTATTTAATTGAATAATTCCCAGTGCAGTTATTATTACAATTGCCCTCGAGCGTCTTAGCCATCACAGAGTCTCGTAGAAGAGCAAGAGTGCCTGCTTCATGCTGGTGAACCTTTTATTGCAATTATGTCGGCATCTGTTAGCCAGCTATTTCTCAGCTTCTTTTTTTTAGGCTGTTTTCCTCTTTAGGAGAACGTTTCCTCACAACTCTGGGTTCAAACCTTCTCTTTCTCCCTCTGCAGTTTCCTTTTAATGCACAAATCCCCCCACTGCCCCCTCACTAGGACCGTCTCTTCCTGCCCATTGTGGTGGGGCGTTAGAGCTTTGACCAGCACCCGTTGGCTTTAACTCGGTCTGACCCCTGCGTCAACTCCCCACCTCCCTTCTCTTCCTTTCTTCCTCACTCTTCTCATCTGCTCCTCTGAGTGTTGCTCTGTACAGTTCATTACTCGATGGGGAGCGCTGCTATCTACCCATAGCATCAGGAGCAGGCAGCTGATTGCCTCTCTGAATGGGGTTTGTCATAGGGGATGCTTATTGTTGTTGTTGAGCTCCTATAAAGTCATAACGCACTCAGTGGGTTAATTTTAATGTCAAGTTCAGCGGGTCACTCTCAGAATTGTTCATATATATTCTGTATTTTCATATTGTGTTTGAGTCAGTATATGATCTCAGTAATGTACATCCAGTAATACTCCGTCCACTAACAAGCACCTCCCTTTGTAACCAGCTCAGGATAAATGGGATGCTGTGGATTCCTTTGATCAGGAGGAGGATGGTGTTCTCTATAAGAAAAGCAAATACAGTAAAAAATGAAGCAAGTTATTTTGTCTTGACAACAAATATAAACAGTCAGAGCAGTACATAAGTGTGAACAATAACTTAAAGGGATATTTCAACTGTTTTGAACTGTGCTTCTGTGAATAAGTTATAAATAATTCCTATCTGAAATAGTGCAGATAGATTATTGGAGAAATAGTGTCTATGTTCTACAGAGGAGAAATTAAGAAGCAGACTTTTATCACACTATAATCAATCCTAAAAATGTTTACACCTATTGTCAAATATATTAAATATAGATTTGCCACCAGTGTGTTTTGCCCTGGTTCTGCCGTCTTCTGCTGTCTTTATGAGTTTGTCCTTCAGAAGGAGTGGAAGAAAAGTCATTCTAAAGACATGTCAGAATAAAAGCATGCAAAGATTATTGTGACAAGATGATAATTATTTTTTTGTTGATTACTTTGTTTCTGTGGTGAAATTTAAATTGTTACAAAGTTGAACAATCACACAGATAGGAATTTTTCACAGAAACACAATTTAAAATGATTAGGATTGCACTATGGTGATCCCTTCCTCCCAGCAGCGGGGCCATGTACGTATTGGTGTCTCTCAGGAATTACACGATGAGTGCAGACGAAAAGAAAAGGCAGCAGAGTTAAACGACACAAGATCAGAAGTCATCCCTGCTGTGCCACACCAGGCCTTTCTCTCGTTGCCCTGTTATTTTTACCCTTGACTCCTGGTTGTTGTAACGACAGCGTATCATCCGAGCAGCGCCGCAGACCCCTGTGGAGGACGCTCTCCTCGCTCACCTCTGCCCGCTCCTCTCTCCTGTGTAATCAGAGATCCTCTCAAATGTCAAGGTGGGACAAATGGGAGCCATTCCCTCCTGTAATGACCCCCAGTAATGGGCTGGAGCCATTCTCTTTCTCTCCTTCTCTCTCTCTCTCTCCCTGAGAAAACATATGCTCCCTTTCTTTTTTTATTCTTTTTCCTTTTCTTCCTCCCTCTTGAATTTTAGACAGATTTTCCTCTTTTTTATTTCTGAGGTCTTTTGTTAATCATATCAGAGGGTTTCAGGCTGTGTGTGAAAACATTAAATCTTTTCAGGAGTGGTTGTATAATTGATGTATTACGCAGTTCTCAGTCAGAATGACTATATAATACAGCCATTACCACGCTGTTGCTTTTATTGTATGAGGTGTTTCTTAGAAAGCTAGCCAAAGGGCTAGCTGTTTCATCAGTAAAAGCACCCATTCAGAGGATGAAAAGTCATATCTGCACACTTAGACCTATGCGTGCCTTATTTTAATTCAGAGGCACTTATCAAGAGAAAAAAGGTGCTATTTCCATTTTAACCATTGGCAGATTTTTTATATTTTAACTTAATATCGCAAAATTGAGAATTGTAAGAAAAAAATAGGGATTTAGAACTGAAATATATGATAAGTTTAATTTTATTGAGCAACTGTTTAAATTTTGGTCAGTTTTTAAAAAATTTTCTCCCCATGTTTTTCCACAATCAGAGGATTTTCCAAGGTTAGCAAAAAGTCATTTTTAATATTAAATGGTGAATGAATGTTCTCCCCTTTAAGCAAAAGTGAATTATTTGATGCCGTAAATCAAAAGAATCAACCTGTTTCATCTGTTCTGAAATGGAGCCTTTTCTTTGAATCAAAACTTTGCTCAAATACTTTAAAATTAGTATTTTTATGTTGAAATTACAACATACACTCAGTTTTCTCTCACCGCGTTATGACGACCTATTGGTCACACTTCACAGCTTTAATAAAAGAAGAAAAGTGAAGAAAATCAAGATGAGTGGAAACAGTGTTGAACACGAACGCAGAGCGAATCAGATGAGCCTGGTCCAGTGTCCCTCGAGGTCAAAGTGCAGTTCCATGCGATGTGGGCGTGGCCTTCAAAGCTCCCTGCTGACAGTGGGAGTTATTGTGGTCACTTTTATTCTTACCCCCACACCCTCCACCCACTCTTTTCTTGAGTTCTGAGCAGTGTGGGTGGCGCTCTGTGCTGATCAGACGCAGCCCCCCTTTCCCTTCCCTCCTCATGTCTGAATAGAGGATTATTGTGCAGAAGGAGAGGGGATGCAATAACGGAGCCTAAACGCCCAAATTCATTAATTTGATTGTTGGCGACAGCAGATCTCTTGACAGTGTAATTAAGGAAGCTAATGGATGTAAGCATGCTAAATCCATCAGTGCTAATGATAATTGCAGCCTAGGAATATGCTTTACAAATGCGTGGCTGTGGCTGCAGCAAAATGGGAAAACAGCTCCGGTATCTAAAAATACAACAGAGCCGAGTCGGAGTGTGTGATGGTGACACGCAAAGATGCCCGTTGGGCGAGCGCAGCTGGGCGATTGGGGAGGGAAATATCTGTGGTCTCTTCCTCCATCTTTTTTTATCTAAGTCCATGTGGAAACACATGTGGTGGTGTGCAAAAGCAGACATGTCCACAAAGAACCACTATAAGTCAGCAGCTCTGATTGGCTGGCGGTTTGTCCTGCTGGGTGAGTCGCCACGTTTTGCGGTGTGGCAATTATTTTCTGCAGAGTCACAACATTAGAGGAGGGGAGGATTGAGTGAAATCTACAGATTTTTTTTGTGCTTTGTATTCAAGCATCTGACTGGACTATGTCCCATCAATAAAACTCTAATCAGTTATGCTCTTAGTTTAAAATGTTAGGATGATGATTGTTTACTTCTTATTAACTCGTTTGTCCCACGAAGCTGGACTGGTGCCCAAATAGAAAGGGCACTCGCTGTTCTGGGCTGGGTAAATGCTACATGCAGTGAAAGGGCAACATCAGACAGAAGACAGAAAAACAGAGTGTTTTATTTTGGGGCTGTTTGTCCCTCTATGATCGAAAAAACCACCTCAGAGATTGGCTCCTCGTTGTTTTGCTCAGTTGTAGAAATGTTAATGACGCTGAGTCCTGAGTGGCAGTTTGTCAGAAGAGGACTTGAGGTCTATCAGCTGAGCTGACTGGAGCGTTCTGACAGCTGACAGTGAGGTCCTTTTTCCTGCCGAGTCCCATAGTCCTCCCAGAGTTATCCTGAGTCCTCTGTCCACGGCATTTTTACTATACCTAGAGATGTTTTGACATGTTAGGTGACATGTTTTCATGCAGAAACAAGCTATACATGGTCATCTGCAGAGATAGAAATGCAAGTAAAAGGGTCAAACTGTTGTTCTGTACAAACCACAGAGCAGATGGGAACAAAAACAGCTTTTGTTCCGGGGTTTTCCACTTATAAATGGTCGTATTAAGAAATCTAACCAATTCTACGAGGCTTATACAGTCTGTCATAGCGTTATTCCATTGCCTCAGATTGTATTGCTTTTGTACAACCATATCAAGCAGACATTTATAGAGGGAGGACAGATTATTTTCATGGGAAAGCTTTGGGCGGTATAACTGTTATATTGTTAGGCCGATGGTTTGTCGCCTTCTCTTCGGCTCTGCACAGAGGACTAATGTTCTCGTTTGACACTAGCGGATTGCTTTTTCTCTGTGCCTGAAGAAAGAAGGCAGCCTAATACATTTGAGTTGGTGAAGCGAAGGTCGTTGAGAATTACATTCGCCCCCTCCACCCCCCTCAATCTTGTACCCCATTTTCTTTTCTTTTTTTCCCCCTCTTTAATTTCCCCACTGGATTGTCAAACCATTTTCACTATTAGCGCTGTGGTAGGCAGCTCGCTCACTGTATGTGTGTGTGTGTAATTATCTGAATGTGTGTGTGTTGTGGTGTGTTTCCAAGCTTATCCAGACCCAAAGCAGAGAAGACAGATAAACATGGCTCAGGTCGACTGTATCGTCACGAGGAATAAGAACAGCAGCAGCAGAGATGAAACATAAATATCACACCTGAGAAGAGGAAGTTTAACTTGGCAGGTCAGGAGGAAGTAGAGCAGTGGCAAACACCAAAACTGAGGCACTGTCAGGGGTTTTCTAAGTAGGACACAAGTCCATGAACTTGTTTTATGATCCAAGATAGAGGTTGTTAACCGTCCTCTGTCCTCCCTGAGGACCCTTAACCATGGAAGCGAGGACCCACAGGTGTTTACAGCAATAGATTAGAGCTATATTTAGTATAGTTGGCAGCACCAGAGACTTTGGGAGGCATCAAACGGCCCAGCCAAGCGGTTCCCATAACGCCTTCCAGACGATAAGGGCCTGGACGGATCCGCGTTAGCAGAGCAGAGTGTGTTGTTGCTCCCTCACAGAACCACAGAGCTCTGGCTGACACGCCACTCGTTCAGGCACAAATAGAGACATTTTGAAGAAAGAGGTTCCTATCTCTCACAGCGAAGACCCCCGGGGCGTTTTCTCTCTTCCATCTGCGTTCTCCACCCCGCTGCGCTGCCTTAACGAGGGCCATCCGAGCTGATGATACGCCGGGGTAAAAATGCAGTAAACAGCTTTATCTTCTTTGAATGGTTACAAACAGTGAGGATCTGCAGAGCAATGCTCCTCGTGTGCACACACCACTACACCGCATAATCCTCTGGGTCTGCACAAATTTCATTGCACAGCCTTAACATTGGTCACACATGTATACACGTACCGAAGGCTGCACCTCTTCATCCCAGTGATACATCTCGGCATCAATTTTTTAGGCACATAGTGAGGCTCAGCTTTTGGCAGTTGCAATTCAGGGAAAGGATGAGAGAGCTGCAGAGACAGAGGTTCTGAGGTGAATTATAAATCTGCTGATAGACCAGAGGAGGGCCTCGGGAAGATTGATGCTCTCTGTTGTGAGCCAGGAACCAAAAGGAGGAGAGGAGAGGAATTACACTGATAAATTCACTCACATTACAATATATATATATATATATATATATATATATATATATATATATATATATATATATATATATATAAGAAAAAACAATCAGGGAATGGATCTTATCATAGAATCTTCCAGTAACTTCAACCAAAAATTGAAACTTAAATACATGAAATTATGTGGATTATTGCAACCAGAGGGTTGTCGGTTTGATCCCCACAGCTTAGAATGACTTGACTTAGAGAAGTGCTTTGCAAATACAGGACATTTACCAAATGTATGATGGAATTTTTTTGTATTTTGAAGCAAGCTGCAGCCGATAAAGGGACTGAAACAATGTGGTGCTTGTGTGAGTGGAGCAGGTCTGATGCTACAGCTGGTGGTCTGTTGAGTTTAGAGGCAAAAAACCTAAAATCACATAATCACTAGAGAAATGGAGAGAATTTAAAAAGCAGGGCAGGGGATTTTCCATTAAAAACACACACTGAGTTTCTAAAAAAAAAGTGAGAAAATCATTACTGATCCTGATCAGACGTCTTAGGTATGAGGAGTTGGGTGTGGCCTGGTTTGTTTTAGAGACAGATGCTATTTGTTACATAGAAATCCTTTAAATGATGTTAAATACTTTTTTAGGTTTGTTTTGTGTAAAATGCATAAATGATTTCTGTTGTAGATAGATTCCAGGTCGACTTCAGTTCAGAGAAAGTGTTTACCTCCAACAGGACTGATGATGGTTAAAGTGGTTTGCTGTCGTCTTAAATGGCTCAGTTTCTAAAACTTCAGTGGTTCATGCAATATAATTTTACAAGCTTTTCACCACAGTTAATTTTGCATTACACAGTGATTTACATGGAAATCTGTGGTTATTTACAAGCATAAATAACACCAGAGGCAGCTAATAGTAGGACTTCTGGTGCATCCAGGGGCCAGGTCCAGCAGGAAAATCCTTTTATTTTAGCTGAAATAACCTGCAATGTGAAACTGAAAGAAGTTTAAAGGTTTAAAAAAAAACATCACATTAACTGCTGTGAAAATCTAGGAGATTTGAGCTGTTTTACGACAGCAGTAATCCACTGCTAAACTAACTTGTCAATACAGTCACTTCACTCATTTTAGTGGTTTATTGAATTTATCAAACTAAAACTGGAGGCAGAAGCTGTGGTTTTTAGGATTCTCTCCTCTGGAATCAACTGGCTTCTCTCTGACTTTAAAACCAAACATCAAATCTATTTGTTTAAAAAAACATTATAGTTGTTAGTATTTATTGCAAACATTATTGTCTTACAGATTTTTATTATTTATCCTTATGCTTTGTTGAACTTTTTTATGTGTATTTTCTATTCTGTCATTTTTAATATTTCATATTTTTGTTTTTATGTTCTTGTGTATTTTTATGCCTTGATTTGTCAGCTTTTTTTGTTGAAGGATGTAAAAGTAATTACTTTGAGATCATTCATAAATACCTACAACACATATTATAGCCAGGGATGCACATAACTAGCCCACAGTACGCATTCGCACCCCAGATATCATGTGCGGCCCTGATCCCTCTGCCGAAGTGCGACTTTGCGGACCAGAGTTGCATGCAAAACTATGTTTGGAGACTCTTTTTGTTGCGAAACCCAAGTGTGCATCACTAATTAGCTTCCCCAATTGAACTGTTTCATGCTGTTCTGCTCTCTGACATTGTTTTAAATAAAAACATTTACATTGAAACATGCACAGCACTTTAAAAAACAAATCATAAAAATATGAAGGTTTTGAATAAAAAGTTAAACTTTACTACATTCTATTATTGTTACCTTAAAAATAATACTTTTATATTATTATTTACGGTATATATGTTATATATCTCTCATTGCTTCAAAAAAGTTAAAGAAGAAGTTAAAGGGTTAACGCACAGGAGGCGGTATCTGGGTTTGATTAAGTCATTCATCCACTGCCGTTCTCTTTGGGATCTAATTTGGAGCCGTGCCCCTTTGACACTCGATCTTTTTGTTTATTCCCCTTTTTGAGGCAAGTAAAAAAACCATTTAAAAGAAAAAGTGTCAAAGCTGCATGTTGATGCACATCGAAATCCACCTGAGGGAGTGAACCCGACAGCGCCGCCATTCAGAGTGTAAATCACCTTTTTGTGGAGGGAGCCACACATTAAGTGGGCTGAGAATCACTAAAGAGACCTGATGTTTTGACAGTAATTTGTGAATCAAGCAGAACCATGGAAATAAGCCTCTTTAGCCCAGAGGGAACATTTCTGAAGAGACAGAGCAAGTGTGTGATTGAACGTGACCGCACACCAGCTAGATGGTAAACGCACATACATCAATATGATTCGTTGAATTGTGGGTAATTCATTTAGGTTCCGGCAGATGATGGAGAAACGTGGAGGAAGAAGCTCTATTAGCAGCCTGTAGAGAGGAAAACTTGAATTCACATTATGAGTAATTAGAAGCAGTGGTAACCTGAAACCCCACCCCCAGAAAAAAATCTCCTGTTGGAGCACAGCTAGTTCTGTCACTCACCATCCAAACCCGGCACGGAAAACTCGTCTCAACCCATCTTTCAAGGTCACGCACGCACGTGCAAGCAGCCACTGGAGTGAAAAACCACAAATCAAACACATTTAATGTAGACTTTTAACAAGTGCCTGAAAGCACACATATGCTCCAGTAAGCAGAGGCTGTTCAGACCACCGTCGCTGTCCAGACGCTCCCAATTCTCCTCCACCAGCTTTAGATTTTGACACCAGATTTCATAAATGTGTTTGTGCCGTGGTTTCCATGACACTGTTTGCTTCTTTTGCTCCTAAACTGTGGGTCTGACATTCCATTTCAATGCCTTTTTTTGCGTGTGTGTGGTTTTTTTAATGGTTATAACACCTGCAATACCTAAATCTGAAATTTAATTAAAAGCCTCATCCCTGCCTTGTAGATCAGTGTGACTCTGTGGTTAAACCATTCAGTTTGAATTCAGCAGGTAGAATCTGACCTCAGTGCTGCTGGGAGCAGAAGGCCTCCTCAGAGTGTGTGTGTGAATATAATAAAAGTGTAGCTCATCCCGCTTGTTCATGTTTTAACCTGAGACCTCATTATCTCCCAGTGTTTTATTTCCACTACATTACATGCACAGTTTGCTGCTTAGCCTGGTGTTTTTGGTCCTCTGAGAATGAATGTGTGTTCAGCTGTGTTTTGTTATGAAAATAAAAACCTGTAATATTCTAATCATCAACCTGTTGTCTGCACCATGTGACTGAAGCCGCCTGTTGTTGCTGTGCTCAGGTACGACTACGTGGAGGTGCGGGATGGCGTGGACGAGAGCGGTCAGTTGGTGGGGAAGTACTGTGGGAAGATTGCCCCCTCTCCAGTGGTCTCCTCTGGAAATCAGCTGTTCATTAAGTTTGTGTCAGACTACGAGACCCACGGAGCGGGCTTCTCCATCCGATACGAGATCTTTAAGACAGGTGAGCTGTCACACTGTTCATGCCGCTTCATGATTGATTTGTTTTGTGATATCTTATGAACTACTGAATGAATTTTAATGAATCATTTGATTGTACTGATTAACATTGGAAGGTAAATTAATTCAAGATTGCCACCATAGCTGATCAACCTTAGTTAACACAAAAATGGCTAAACCTCTGTCAGTTATACAGGTACTGGGCTAAAGATTGATGTGGCAGTAGCTGATAGTCAATCACAAAACATAACTGAAGCACTAACAAATTCCAAGAGATCAGGCTATATCACCAAAGCAGTGGTATTCCCATCATTTGAGTGCTATAGGAAGGAATGCACTGTTAGTTTTTCACATCTTGAGCTCAGATTAAAGAAGCACAGAAGCTCCTGGATTGTCTGTCACTGCATCCATCAAACGCAAAGTCTGACACAGTGGGAAAACTAGAGGATGAATAATTACAGCCATACAAGTCAGACTCTAATTTCATAGTTTGTTTGCGCTTTAGTCAAGGCGTCAGTGCGCCACATTATGCAAATGCAATATGGCAACCAATATGCTCCATTCAAAACAAATGAATCATAGGCCCATATGTTCCATAATTGTAGCAGTTTTTGTCTGGTGTGAATTATTATACCATAAGCAAGGGTATCATTTGCTGAGCGGTGATTGAACAAATGTTGTGTGAAGTGTTGGTTTATATTGTCAGATGGCAGTCTGTGGTGAGGGTGTGAACCAGCCATTATTACATCTGACAGAAAGGCTGCTGGTGGAGAAAGTGAATTCAGTCCACTTAGCAGAGTCCATGTCAGCATCACAGCCCCTGATGTTTCATGACAAAAAAAAGGTCTGGTTATCATCTGAGGATGCCTAACTTATCAGAACACAGCAGAGGTTGAGGGAGAATTTCCTGCTGCCTTCCTTTGTTTAGGCTGGAAGGCGATAAGAGGAGGAGGACGGCCTCTTTAGGGAAGGAGTGTTAGTGGAGGCAGACAGGTGCTTCAGACTCCACTTTCATTAATTAACCTTAGCAGCAGTCCATGGGACAGCACCCCCCATGACCTCTGAGACATAATGAATAGCCTGGCAAGGTTCCTCCATCCTTTTAATCTGGTGTGTGTTTATGCTTGTGTTTGTGTGTCTAACTGTGTGCGCGTCACCGCCGCAGCGTGGCAGCTGGTGGAGAGCAGGGCCATTTATGAGATCAAAGGGACAATCCACCCCAACATATGCAACCTCATTCGCTCACGCTGCCTCGTTCCCCTCCGCGGGCCGGATAAATCGCCTACATTCTTTCCACGATCAGTTTAGTATTTCCCGGTCTTGTTTATTAGAAGGGACTGATTATAAATGAGCCGTGTTAGGAGCCTTCTGACAATCTGGGACCAACAGACTCGCTTTAGATGAGAAAATACAGAACCAGCAAAAAAAAATGCATGGAAGTAAGGACAGAGATTGAAGTACAAAGTTAGAGCTTGATGACAAGCTGTGCTTTTTTTTTTTTTTTTTTTGCTGATTGAACTCAACGTGAAATCTGGGTTTAGTGGTGGCAGAGTTTTTCCATCTGGGTGTTTTGCACCCAGCCCCGTTCCTCCCTGTGGAGTGGAGCGCCACGGGTGGGCCGTTGGTGCCTTTCTGGGCCCGGACCCTTTTTTCATCCTTTGAAATCACTTTGTTTTTTGACTACGGTGGCACAAACTCCCGCCAAGAAGGGACCCAGAGATCAAATAACAGCTCTTGTTTACTGGAGCGAGAAGTAGAGACAGCCAAGCAGAATGAAAGACACAAAGCTAGCTGATTAGCTCTGCTTATCAACAAACAGGGCATTAGCTGGGAAAACACTGCGTCGGGTAACATACGCAACATTAATGATGTTGCACAGATGCTCTGATGGTGGATAAAGAGGTTTGTGCATGTCAGCGATAGGAAACAGAGAGAGACCCACCTGTTTGCTGCTGTGATTATAGACCTGAATCCCTGGGAGCGTGCCTCGGGGACTCGCACAAGCAAAGGTCACATGGAAGATAAATAAACCCATAAAACAAACAAATATAAACAAATGCCTCCTTTAGGGATCGTGTGCCAGCTTATGAAAGCATGTTTACATGTGCTACTTGACCCACTGAAGCTATAAACTACCTCACCTACAGTTACAAAATCTGGGGGTGACTTTTATAAGCTGCTGCCTGCAAAGTGTCTAATTGGAAGAGAACAGGTTGTTTTGCGTCTTTGTTTGGCTACTTCCACATCAGTCTCTACCCCTCTCCACTCCTCGGCCTCATCCAGCCATCTTAATTAGCACGGGCTATTTATTTTATAGCCTGCAAATTGGCAGCCTCGCTCCACTGGCTGAAGTCTGGCAAGAGACGAGGTAGTGAGATGACTGGGAGGGAGGGAGGTTTGGGCTGAGGGGAGTAGGTTAGCAAGATGTTTCTCTGTTTAGAGGCTTTTAACTTCAGGATGATAATAAAATAGTAAATTAAAAAGTAGAGCCAGCTGTTGGCTGGACTTGAAAAAGAACTCCCAGTTTGAAAATCAGATAACAGCAATGCCAATTTCCAAAATGTGGAATTAAACCTGTTTACTTTACACTTTTGTGTGTTGAAAAGGTGACTTAATTGTGACATTGGAGCAAGAAATAGTGTGAATGTCGTACAAATATTCTTGCTGCAATTTTATCAGAAAAGTATCTTAATTTTTTTTGTAATCTATCCTCATCGATTCATCTATCCTTCAACAGTTTAACTGCTTCGTCCAGTGAGGGTCACAGGACAGGCCGACAGTCCATCACAGGGACACACAGAGACAAATGAGACATGCATCCATTCACACAGTCACTCACATCTAGGGACAATTTAGAATCACCAATTAACCTAACATGCATGCATTTGATAGGTGGGAGGAAGAGGAAACCCATGCATGTGTCCTCCTTTAGTTTGCAATTTTGTTGCATTTTAAATGTTCAGATCTCTTTATTTTTTACCTCCAATGAGTCACAGCTTAGTTTTTAGGTTGTCTAACTCCTCACTGAGTTGTCCTAAATTTCCTGCACATTCTGCCTCATGTAAACAAACTTGAGAAGAGTTCCAGAAGACTATTGTGACTATTCTTGGGGGGACATTTTTCCCAAAAAATGGTTCAAAATTTCATGCGAGCGAGGCCTTGCAACTCACACAATTGAGAACCATGACAAACATATACCAACATTTTGGGAACTCCCCTGTGAATGCTGTTTGCAGTCTGTTGCCACCAGTCACAGCCCAGTGAGATACTGGTTTTAGACCACACTGATAGTGCCCAGACTCCACCCCCTCCACACACCTTCATACAGACCCACCAGTGTCTCGGTTACTCAGCAGAATGAGTCATTCTGTTGGAGGGAGGTGCACCGAGTCCCTAAACAAAACATCTTTTCACTGTGAAGCCCCGTTTGTCACGTCAACGTGATGCGAGCCAACGCTGAGCTCACACCTGTGAAAATACCGCTTGGTTGTTGTAGAGGGGCCTCACTGGGTTGCTGTGGATGACAAACGCTGATGGCATGAGTCCCATCTGATATGGAGACACAGGGTCATCACACACACACACACACACACACACACACACACACACACACACACACACACACACACACACACACACCTGTCACTGAACATTAGTAGAGGTATCTTTAAGGGGATTCAGGTAGGAGACTCCACCTGTACCTCAAATAAGCTGGATCCGCACCCCTTTGTGGAGGTGGGGTGACATCATGAGCACATGCCACATACCATCAGGATAGCCTCAGGATGTGTGTGTGTGTGTGTGTGTGTGTGTGTGTGTGTGTGTGTGTGTGTGTGTGTGTGTGTGTGTGTGTGTGTGTGTGTTTCCATCTGTTTAAGTGACTTGCCTCCACAGGTTTCTGGTTAAAGGTTGATTTAGTGCAGAAAGAGTTAATTTTCCACCAGCAGTTTACCCTTCTGTCAGTGTGGCATGAGGGGGAAATGAAGGGGGTGGGTGGGGATGATGCCTGTGATGGGTGAGGAATGGGTGGGGGTGGGGGGGTTCATGCAGGTCTGAATGAAAGAGCAACATTCTGGCTAAATAGTGGTTATTTTCTTTGCCAACTAAAATCACCTGCAGCTCTTTTGGTTGTGGTTATACTACCTGAAACAAGTGTGTGTGTGTGTGTGTGTGTGTGTGTGTGTGTGTGTGGGGGGGGGGGGTCACACTTAGCCAGTTTCTAGCATCAGTGTTGTTCTAATAATTAACAGCTGGTCCTAGGTCTGCTCTCCAGCCCCCCTTAGAGCAACAGCTTCATAGACACACAGAGGATGTCATCAGGGAGACAAAAGACTGAAATTCACTCCACTAATAAAATGTTGGAGGAATATTTGTTCAAGATTCTTTATAAATCTCAAACACTTACACAGACTAATATCACATCTCTATCATGTGCCTGTGCTGTAACTTGTCCTGTTAAACTGCACAAACAAGGATTGTTTACGTCTGGATTCAGAGAAATACTCAGTGAGCATCAAGTTAAAGGAAGCTTTTTAGTTGGATGCTGGCGGTAAATGTGCGTTCAAGGTCTCTTCTTCTTTCTCTTAACTTCCTGCCATAAATTAAGCTGTTTGTTTAAAATCCGTCATTGGACTGCAGTCAAACTGTCTGCTTTATTGCAGCTGAAATGCAACTGTGTGTGTCCTCTGTGCATCAGACCTTTTTATCTACAAACCCACGTTTTGGTTCGTGTTTTAACCCTTTTCTCGCCATGGTGATGAATCCACCTAAAAGGAAACCAACCAGTGAGGCAATAAAAGAAAACAGGGGGAAACATAGGTCCGGTTTGGGGGCAGGGAGTCAATAGATTTGTTGAAAACCTCCCTGTCAACACAGATGTGAGCACACAAGCTGCATGTGTTCCTGGACAATACCACACAAAGGCGTGATAGCTATCAGAGAAAGCCACTTCTTCAGACTGTGCCTTAAGCATTGTGGGTATAGGAAAGGGAGCAGGGGAAGACCCCCTACATGGAGGCACTAGATGAGAAAGATCTGCTGCGTGATTATCTCGCCTGTGGGAGCTGCTAGCATTCTGTATGTCTCGCCTCTTTTTTTTTTAATTCAATCAGGGTGAGGTTCATCCTCAGATTGGTCCCAGTTATAATCATTGGATATGAATAAAGTGAGAGGACTCAGAAAAAATTGATCAGTGTTTTTATTTAAGATGTTGAAGAGGATGGAAAGAATGAGATTTTAGTCTGTATGAGTTAAGAAGAAACACTGAAATGTAAATTTCAACAGGTTTTAGAGTGAATTATGACCAAAAAGCTGATCTGTTCTGCCAGTCAATCAGTAAAAGTTGATGGAATTGAGGGAGAGAAATTCAAGGCCAATACTCAATACAGCAATCATTTTTTGTTGTTTCAAAGAAGCTTTAATCTTTTGTTTTTCTGCTTCAAAATCTCTGACATTCTCCTCAACAACACGGTGAAGTTAAGTGTGGAACTGCAGCGTTCAGGAAATGCTGTCTCTCTGCAAAATCTCTCCATTTTCTCAGCGTAAATACAAGGGAAGCTGTGAAATTAATGGTGCCAACTGTTCTCGAAGGCCACACTTTAGCTGCTACGCTAAATGTCAACTCTCTTTTGAGTCAAAACGCTGCTTGCCTTTGCTTTCAAGTCAGGAAAAAAGAAAATCTATGTGGCTCTCCAGCCCCTCGCTCGCTCCACTGTTGGACAAGCTCAAGTGGTCCTGATGGTCTTCAATTAGGGGCCCAGCGAGATGCCTGAGTGACGCTGGAAAAAGCAGTTTGCCACGTTCATTTGAGCTACAGTGACTGCAGCACGGTGGCTCTATCCAGCGATAACTCCCTGCAATTTTGGTTTCTATTGGCCCCATCTGCACCCATCAAGCCAGCTGCCAGACTAGCATGAAAATGATGTTATCCTGGGTACATTTCTGCCACTAATGGCTCCAAATAATTGCCCTGAATGACAGAACTACTATTTTTTTCTGATGTTGTGTGTATTAGCAAAACTTAGACGAGCACTTGAGCTCGCACATCCTCACGTCTCTCCTTCTTACACTTGTTAAACTGAGGGTGCAGCTGTTAGCCAGAGTTTTTTCTAACACGTCAGTCATCCTCCAGTCTTGATCTGGTGCTCTGAGAGGTAGCTACCATGAGGAAGGTCTTAATGCTCCTCATCAGCTGAAAAGCAGCTCTCTGGGGAGCTGTGCGTAAATATTTGGACTGTTCCTTGTGTAACAGAGTGTTTGTGAAGATGATGTATATAGTCATTCCTCTCCCTTCCACCATCCAATATATAGTTTAGCTTGAGCACCTCTCATGTGTTCTGTTTCATCTGTTTAATCAGCGTTCCACAAATCTGGCGATTGAGGCCTTTCACTAATGCGTACAGAGTCAGGTCCAGATGTTCCAGGAGTTTCTAAATTAACACACACACACAGTGATGTAGAGCAGTTTGTATGGAGGAAGAAAAGCAGAAATAAACAGAGGAGATGCAAAGGTAGCTCTTGTGAATAGAGGTGGTCCCTCAGCTGAGGGCTATAAACAGTTCTGGTCCTAATAGAACCCAAACAGGTCACTTTCACAACCACTGTTCAACCCTCTTATCCCTTCCCCTTACCTTTCTCTCTTTCTATCATTTCTTCTCATCTTGTTCTCTTTCTTTAAGGTCCTGAGTGTTCCAGGAACTTCACCTCCAACAGCGGCGTCATAAAGTCACCTGGATTTCCAGAGAAATATCCCAACAACCTGGACTGCACTTTCATGATCTTCGCCCCAAAGATGTCAGAAATCATTGTGGAGTTTGAGAGCTTCGAGCTGGAGCCCGACACGACGCCACCTACCGGTGTATTCTGCCGCTACGACCGGCTTGAGATCTGGGACGGTTTCCCTGGAGGTGAGCGAGGACAGAGTTAAACCAAGCTGTGCATTTTAAATTTAACTTTGAGCAAAAATTAAAAACTTATAAGAAAATTCAGCTTTCCAATGTGCTGCTGTTAGTTCATGTGATTTTACAGACCACAGCTTTTCTTTGATCTTTGATGAAGAGAACAGTGGGTTTCTGGTTTATGTCTCCCTAATATTCCAGAGGAAATGAACAACTTTACACAATAAGAAGACTTTAATCGAGCCAAATCAGACTCAGCAGAGTTTTTACAGTCGTCATTAGCTTAATGCTTATTCATCGCTCAACGCTGAACACTTCCTGATCATAAGAGCCTCCCGCCCTTCCTTCTGTAAGTCACAGGCTGCATGTGAGCAGTGATTCGTTAGGTCTAATACATTTCTTAGTTCAAGGTCTAATCTGGGATGTTGTGTTTGAGGTTTTGTTTGACAGTATTGTCGTGCAGGAAATGACTCAAAAAGGCATTTCCTTTGTAGGTTTCCTTGTGTTTTCCTCCTAATGTGCAGGAACAAAGATGCTCGTTCCAGTACAGCTGAACCAGTTTGGGCCTGATAAGAGAAGCAGGTCACATGGTAGAACAAAGACTCCCAGACTCTCATAGACTCACACAGCTAATCAGATATTGCCCCGAAACAAGATTCTAAAATTCATTCATCTTAAAAATCAGCAGGTAAGGGATGGGATGGAGGAGGGTGAGTGGTGTTCAAAGCCCTGCTTCCACAGACTGAGATTAGCCTTTTAACTCAGCAAGCTAAATCACATCTTGAAGGGTTTTTTTTTTCTTCTGGCGGCGATTCCGACGCGGGCTGCAGAAAAGATGAAAGCTTCTCTCACCCATCATTGGGTGAAAATTGAAAGAATTTTATCTGGCTGCATTTGCGCGGCTGCTCATCAGTATTCTCTGCTTCTGCATTGCAGGTGATAAGGTTGAAGTGTTAATCACAGCGCCTCCTCAAGTGAGTTTACTTAAAGTTCACATCTCGGAAGATGTTAACTTTGCAGAGGTGACCTTTGATTTCTCGGGAGTGTGGCTCATTTCTGTGTTCTCCCCTTGAGGTTTGACATGTTTCATTTCCAAGGTTTGTGTTGATTGAGGAGCCTGTCAAAGATGTAAAAAGATGAGAACATCCCTCACTGTTTGAAATATAATTCTTACAAAAGACTTCAGGAAAAGACTGGATTTTTGATGCTACTTCTGAACTACTGCACTACAAAGATAGCTGAGCCATTCGTCTGAACGTGTGAGCTAACCTAGCTTCTTTTGTCTGTTCAAAACACGTCAGTTTTCAGGGTTACATTGTGTGTAGATGGCGGCATGTTGCCTTTTGCCAGGCGGTTCTTGCTGCGCCCGCTGGATCGATAGAGCATTAGCACAGACGGTACACTAGCAGCTGGAGCGTGCTGAGGGGAGATGTCCAGGCAAGCAGCTGGGGATTCACACCTCCTTATCCCCCCCTCCTCTCAATGTACACCTCACTGGAGAGGCGCTTTGGAGAAAGAAAAGAAGAAGAAGTCTGCTCCCTTCTGCTTCTTCCCTCAGGAAAGAAAAAGCAGGCAGGAGCAGAGTTCATAGCAAGGTTCTTTAAAATTTTATGAAGCTGTGGAGTCATGCAGATAATCCAGTAGATAGCTTTTTCCCCCCACAGCCTCTCAGTACTTACTGGACTTAAAGGCAACCAGACATACATCCACCAGGCACCTGGTTTATGAAGATTAATCTGAGCCGTCACACCACTGCCCTGTGAGTCCCCGCGGTCCAGCCCTTGCCTTTCATGTCGGACTGGGCTGGAAGTGGCATGTTTTGGATGACAGGAGGCCGCGGGGAGGCAGGACTGTCACTCGCCGCTGATCACAGCATCACTAATCACAGATAAGCTGCAGGTCCCCTCGCTCTGACAGGAACACGCTCATAAGCGCTCACGGATCATAGCACACATCAGAGACGCGGAGTAAGGTCGCTCTGCTCTTTTGCCAGATTTCTGTCTTTCTCTTCTGCCTCCTGCTTTTCACTCGTTGTGCTTCCACCATTTCTTCCCTCCCTGCTCAGTGGAACATTCAACTCTTATTTTATTGCTCCTCTTTTGTCCCAGTTCAGCCTTTACTTGTTTGGCCTCCTTGAGTTTGAGTACAGAGAGTTTGTGGTATTTACAGCTGGTAAATAGACAGAATGTGACCTGGCCCACGATTGGAATGTTGGAAAGCTTTTCCCATCCCTCTTTATGAGGATAGTTCCTTACTTCACTAGTTTTCACACCTTCACAGGGGGAGTTTATAACTAAACCAGTGTCTAACATGGCTGTGGCAAACAAACAAATATTGAGTTTAGTCTAACCTACAAAACTTTATTTGTGCTTTTCTCTCCTGTTTCTTTCCAGTTGGACCTTACATTGGGAGGTACTGCGGTCAGAACACCCCCGGCAGGATCATCTCCTACACAGGAATCTTGGCACTGACAATCAACACCGACAGCGCCATCGCCAAGGAAGGCTTTTCTGCCAACTTCACCGTCACCGAAAGGACTGTCCCCGAGGGTAAGCTGGCACAAAATGCAGGAATGCGAAGGAGGTAGAAACTCAGGAAGCCAAAAATATCAGAGCAAACCTGCCAGGTTTTAGGCAGAGATCTAAATTTAAACATAATCAATTAAAGATATTTTTGTCAGCAATTAGGAGGGTGAATTAAAACTCCTGGGCAGGAACCATCAGAACTACTTTAATGCAAACAAAACGTGGACATCCTCTTATAGTGGATCAGCACTGGTTTGTCAATAAACATCCTGCTTCCTCAGTATTCACTCCATGTGTTTGTTTATCTGGAATGTTAGAAAAATATCTCATAAACCACTAGATGCTTAAAAATCAATCATTGGGAGTAGCTCTACAAGTGACTAACTTCTGGAGTCAAGATGACCTCCAGAGCAAACTGATCTTAGAAAACACCAACAAAATTTCACAAACTTAACTAAAAAGTGGTGTTATAGTAGTTAAAAATGTTGTAGTTTAAAGGTGGCTAACACATTCCTTCAAGGTAATGAAGGTATTTAATTTAAAGGATGTGTTACGGGTTAAAGTCAGCCTCCTGTGCTTTACAGGAACAATGTTTACGTACTGTCTCCACACTCCGGCTTCCCCATCAGTAATCAGCCTGGACACAAACTTCTGCACACCCTAAGGGCTGCTACATGCTCCATCGCTGTCACAGGGCTTGACCTCTCTGACCCCATTTTGCAAAGCTTTCCATCTAAACATTTCATTAGGAAAGACGAGCTCTAGTAAAAGTTGTAAATCTGTCTGGCAGCTAGACCACCCCGTGCACAAAGACACACATACACATGCACCGTCAGGCTCTGAATAGCAACAGAGGTGGATGACTTTTAGCAAGCCTACTAATCATCTTCAAAAGAGATTTCGTCCTCCCTGAAGGGAAGACACGGTTAGTGTGCATAACAAGCTCCTCTTAAAGAGCAGCTGATGTGTTTTCACAGGTAAACAAGTGCTTTCAATCACTCATCTTGATCAGATTAGGCTAATCACATTTTCCCGCTTTTCTGTTAGAAGGTAAAGTAAAATACCAGGTCAGTTCTTGTTCTCACGTCATCGGGTCAGATGTATCCGAGATAGAAAATAAAAAAGTCTCCAAACTTTGCCTCTGCTTTTCCAGGCTTGTTCCAACTGAATCATTTATAATCCCCTTATGCATAATACAGAGTGGATGTCCTCGCTTCTACGCGGCGAGGAGAAAACCACTGATGAGAGGTGATAAGGTGATGAAAAGCGCTCTTGTTTTTCACCCTCACCCATTCTTCTTGTTCTTATTCGCTCTGTTCACCCTGTATTTCTCTCAGCTATCGGGCCTGACCATGCTTGGTAAGCCACATGATCAGATACCCTCAGCAGCAAACAAGCGCCTCTTTGTGCTTCTGTCAATTCTCTTAAAAAGTGTGGAAGAAGGTTGAGCAGTAACAGACGTTTTTCTCTGGGAGTGTGGAGAGCAAGATGAGGGAGGTGCAAGATGGTTTTGTTAGTCCCGCATAGGGAGTCTGACGGACTTGGATCACATTCACACACAGTTGAGCATTAACACTGTAAAATACACACAAACACACACAACGGCCCATTGAATGAGGGTGTGCTGGCAGTGCGGCAGATGGGGATACCATCTGTGTTAGCTCTCGCAGCACTTCCACACCACTTCTGGTTTTAAACCTGTGACTATATGCAGGATTTCATTCATGGAAAATAAGATGAGGAAAAGTGCGTATTCATATTCATTTGCATCATTCAAAACATTGTGGAAGTCTCGCCAGGATCAAAAGTTCATATTCTTTTCATTCCAGTGCTTTTTTTTTTAACCCACAAGGGTCAGCACGTCTGACCTGCAGCCGTTAGAGAGGCCGACCATGAGCCGACCTGCTAGAGTCTTTAGCCTCGGAGATCAGGATGCCTGAAAACGGTTGCCCCGCGTCAACGTAAACAAGGGAAGTCACCTCCTAGCATAGCTGGGTCATAGGATGTGATACATGGCCCTTAAATGTAAATATAAACACGTCTAAATGGTTCTCAAAAATGTTTCTCTTTACAAAAAAAAAAGAAGGACAAACCGCCCTCAGGGAGGCGGAGAGGGAAAGACATTCAGTCAGTGGAAAAACAAATAACTGAAAGCTAAGTCCCTCCAACACCTAATACCAGCACCAACCACACTGAATGTTTTATGAAGACAATTTTTACGTTCTAATGTGGAACACTTTTATCCAGCTTCCATTTAAACGTTCTGAGAGAGAAGTGGAAAGGATTTACCGAGGCATTGCTGATGTGTTGGGTTTTAATGTCCATCAGGAGCTGCCCTCCTGTCTGGGGATTAGCTTTGGGGTTTTTTGTGTTTTTTGTGGAGGACAACAAGAATGCATTACTTCCTGTTCACTTTTCCTTAATCTTTTACTAACTTCTGCTTGTCTCGTTCCTCCTTCCTCAGATTTTGACTGCAGCGATCCTTTGGGGATGGAGTCAGGAGAGATAACATCAGACCAAATCATGGCTTCATCCCAGTACAACCCCAGCTGGTCCCCAGAGCGCTCCAGACTTAACTACTATGAAAATGCATGGACACCAGCCGAGGACTCAAACAAGGAGTGGATTCAGGTAATGCTCAGGAAGCTATTCCCTTATTACAGAAGATTGCTTCCTAAGATGTGGTTTCAGCTGCACGGTGGATGTAAATCCCATCAGAAAAGTCCCAAATTTTTGGAGGTAGTTCATTTTCTGAGGGTTTTTGTGGCATTAGAAGTGACTCCTGCTCAGATATGTGTTTCATATTAGTGCTTCTGTCTCCGGAGGCGCATAATTTTCATATTGCACCAACAGTTTCAATAGCAAGTGTCATCCATTGGAATGAAGTCTACACTTCACACAAACGACCGCGTCAGCTCGAACATTTACTATCTGCCTGTCCTCCTGCGTCTTCCTCTCCCTCCGTCTTCCTGTCCGAACTGATAACTTTCCCTTTTCTTTAGAACAGAGGCTGCCTCCGGAGATGCTGGGATTTAATTCAAGCATCCTGCCAACCTTCACACACTCTCTCACACACACACTGAATCTTGAACACACAAACAGGCTCAGACTCTGTCATATTTTTCCTGTCTGTTGGCTTATCTGCACAAAGTGATCATCGCCCACCAAGGGAACTTTATGTGGGAAGATTAAGGATTTAGTTCTTTTATCCCATGACGGGGATAAGACACACATATCAAGTCCACTCACATCACAACCCCCCTTCCCCCCCAGTGACACAACCGCCACAGCACTACCTACAGTCTTTGATTTATTAACCCAAAGCTTCCAGACTGTTTTCCTTTTACTTTTTTTTGCTTCATTTCTGAAAAGTTTGGCTCCGACTTATCCCTCAAGGGACAAATAACAGAGCTGACCCAAAGCCAAATATTTGCACAGGGAGAGTCATAAGCAAGCTTTTCCTTTATTATTACTAAGAAAATATTATCCTGAGGGCCTCTGTTTCTCCTTTGTGCTAATTTAATCACTGTGTGTGTGTGTGTGTGTGTGTGTGTGTGTGTGTGTGTGTGTGTGTGTGTGTGTGTGTGTGTGTGTGTGTGTGTGTGTGTGTGTGTGTGTGTGTGTGTTTTCAGGTTTATGTGTGTTCTCCCATGCTCTGTAGTGTGTGTAGTGCATTCTGGGTGAATAGGAGGGTTTGGCAGGTCCGACACTGTCCTGCAGAGGACCCCAGCATGGGTCTGAGTGGATCAGGAAGGAACTCAGCTGCTCTTGGGACTTCCTCCTGCAGCTGGAGGATCTGTTAGATTAAATATTTACTCTTTACCAAATATACACCTCTCTGAAAGGAAAGCCCAACACTCATGGTCATTATTTAGGGTGTTTAGGTCATCAGCATAAACTACTGTAGATAAATGAACATAGTGTAGAAGTTAAAGCCAAAAACAAAACAAGCACCCCCTAGTGGCTGGCTGCAGGAAAGGTAGGAACTCTTTCTATGTAATTTTTAAATAAGTAGATCTTTTTTGCAGAAACCACTAGGTCACACGTAAACTGGTTCCCTGAATAACTTTAGTGTAGGCAGATCTGACAGTAGAGACATAAAAACATGTCTTTTCTAGACTCCAGTCTAAAAACATTTCATAGAGATTCATGTAAACCCTTTAATTGTGAATCTTTACATCAGTTTCACATCACACAGTTTTTAATAGAATTCTATAGTTATTTTCATCACACACACAGCAGCTTCTCTGGTGCAGCTGGTCACTTCCTGCAGGAATCTCAGAATCTTCCTGCCTAATAACCTATGTAACTTGAAATCAACAAAGGTGTAAAAGTTAATAGAGCATTGTACACATGAACCACTGTGATATTTCTGAAATAGGATTTGTTTTAAGACTGCAGTAATTCGGCTTGTAAATCCAACATAAATATTTCTCTGAGGTGATTCACAATATCTTGATTTAACAGCTTTTGAGCTTCATGTTTTATAGTAGAATGCATCTTATTTATATTACTAAATGTTAAATTATTAACATATCACATACCTTACCTATGTAGTCCTGATCCATTTGGTTTTCAACAGAAGCTCAACTTCGTTCAGTGAAGAATAAACTCCAAATTATTCAATAGCCCTTTTATTTTTCTTGTTGAAAACCGCTGGTCCAGTAAAAGAGGCTTAGAAAAACTTCCTATTTCACATAAACATCCTGTTTCAAGTTGATAGCTTCAGCAGTTTGCAGGGACAAAGTGTCAAACTCTCCCTCTAAACATTTACATCTTCTTCTGTGTCCCTGCAAAATGAGTGGAAACAAAAACATTGACATTTTTGTCTGGAACATGGATATCTAGGTTTACTACAAAGACTATTGTTATTATTTTATTTGTGTAATCATAAATGCTGCAACAATAAATGTATACCTCAAATACAATTTTTCAAGGACTTACCTTATGCATCCCCTCCCCATTCTACAGTTGCTGAAGAGTTTAAAAAGTGCAGCCATGTCATGTTTATGGAGCCTGGGTTCTCAGGACGTCGGGCTGAATTTAATCAGGAAAGGAGTGGAACTGAAATCTTGTAGTGGATTCAGCCACTGTATTTGTTCTAACTTTAACTTCCAGATTCCAGTAGGACGTCTAGAAAGTGTGTACTCTATACAGTCAGAGTTTAGATGTAACTTACTTTTTGAAATATATAATTGTGTGCAGGTGAGAAGGTGGGACTCTAAGCCCCACATCCCAAATGTGTCGACTCCAGTTCCAACAATAGAACATGGTAGCGCCCATAAAACAGATATTATAGCTTTACTTTATGACGTGTTATCCAGTTTAGGCAAATAATAAACTTTAAGACTGTTCTACATTTGCCTTTCTGTTAGTGAAAACTACACATCATCACATTGATCAGTTGTTTCATCTTGCAGTAGTGATCATGATAAAGATCTAACTTGACTCTCAAATCTGGATTTTATTGGTCGTGCTGTTTCCCACCAGTAAAATAAAACCGTGAACTTGACTTTTTCCATTTCTCATTTCAAAGGCTGCAAAAGTGTCTGTGCTCCGCTAATGATTTATGTTTTTGGAGGAATTTGATGTTCTCTTTGCCAGGCAGTTATCACAAACGGAGTTGGAAGAGTTCTTTTTCTCATTCCTTTTCCATTAATCCCATTCGTGGTGTTGCAACAAGCTCAGGCAGCTGCATGGCATGTACAAATCATCTCAGTGCTCAGGCAGATCCATACCAATCAATTCATCGTGTTTTTCATGATCATCCGCTGACTGCAGCTTCATCCAGACTGTTTTATTATTTATGGTAGGCTGCCTTTGATTCCAGAGCGCCCTGCTTTCCTTCTTTTCTGAACATAATCCAGATTTGTCATCCATTTTAATGCAGCCTGATTCAGATGTGTGGAGAGAAGGGGGACGGGATGCTGGGGCCTGTGCATGTTTCACTGGCTAATTAGATTGGTTTGGTGCAATTCAGCAGTGAGTGGTGGGTTAGCCCAGTCATTAATCAGCACAGAGATGGACAGATGTCCTTAGAGAGGGGGTTGTGTTCAGAGGGAGAAAAAAGGAAGTAATCCTCTATTTCTTTCATTTCTTTTTTCTTTTTCCATTAATACATTCTTTCCCATGTCTCTTCCTTACTCCTTATTAGTCAATCCATGTTTAAAATTAAAGGTAAATGTTGTCTGCCCTGCTTTCTCTGCAGTATGAGCAGCATTGTCTCTGTGGTATGTTGCAGCTAATCTAAATGAAGATAAACCAGACCAGTCAATGTTGTGTCTCTTGCTTTATAAACTACCAGAACTGGCTCAGAAACGCCTCCATCTAAACAATTCTCTCTGAGGTATTTATGATTTGTTTACAGAATCACGTAACTGTTCCTCTGGAACTTGTAGGAAATCGCTGACTTTGTGAACAATAGCTTTATCAAATATGTTGGAGAAAGGACTCTACGGCCACCAAGAGTCACTCAAGCAATGATCCGATAAGAGACTGACTGCAAGACTGAATCTCTGTTAGGCAGCTGCCATCGATTGCACAGCATCAATAATTTAGCGTGTTTTGGAGAAAGCTTAACTGTCAATACCTGAAAGCCTCCTCATTGGGCATTTTCTGTATATCTTTTCCTATAAATACATGTCGGATTTTGCTTCACTGGCTCCTGACTTTCAGTCTTTTTACCAGGATGCATTTTCCCTGACTTCTTATTCATCCGCCTTTGTTTTTCCCCAAATTCCATTCTTTCATCCATTTTAAAAATTGATTTAAAATTGCAAAAGTTCACAATAAAAATATCTAGAATTGTATGAATACTTTGCCATTTCAATAAAAATAGTGTGAACGTGTTTCAGTTCAGCTGATTGATTATTTGGGTTCTTCTGAATCACAGACAGTATGAGTTTAGTGTTAAATGTGTAATTGCCTGCAGCAGACCTCTTCTCCTCAGCTCACCGTAACGTGCCCCCACCCCCCTGCCTAGGTCCTACCTATGTGTCTCTGTATTGTTTGAACATTAAAGGGGATAACCCCTCTATCCCTTAGCTCATGTCATGTGAAGACTCCTTTAATCTTTCCTTCCTGACGGCTGAAAGCCCTAAGCTCAAGGAAGCATATCAATGTTTGTTGACACAAACTGTTTCTTTATCTCCTTCATGATTAATCCTTAGGTAAAGTCAATCATGGCAAGACAACAGGGTTAGATGGCAGCTTTAAATCACAGGGTTTGGAGGGGTGAGGGTTACATGACTTGTCTTGACCCTGTTTCCTCAGATCTATAAAGCAAACAATGCTGAGAATCCAGAGCCAGCTGACCAACCAAACAACATTTGATTGCATACTTCCTGGACCAACATGCAGCTCTGTTACCAGCTAACATCACACACTAAAGCAGCATGTCCTGTTTTCATTTTCATCTTAATGTGCTTTCCATTACCTCAAGCCAGTGATCTGCAAAAACACCCCTTCCATTGTGATTCTCTTTACTACTCTACCCATTCTGAGGGCTTACCACCCTGCAGAGTGATGAGTACTCAGAATATGGACTGGTAATTAACAGCAACTTTTCGGTTGATGAAGTCTAGCGAAAGCAAGCTGACAGGCAGCTGCCGGTGAGATCATCATCATCATCATGCCGTACAAATGGAAACAATGGATGCTGTCTGTGCCTCACTGCTTCTGGGGCTTCGCTCTCAATTGGAAAATCAATGAGAGAATAGAGACTTGCACTCGATTAGACTAGCCAAAAACTGGGACTAGTAATCGAAGCATGAGTGATCGCATGATGTAATGAAAAGAGTGCTGCATAAGTACCCAGAGACCAAAAAGTCTTAGCTCAGATTCAATCAGTGCCATTTTCATTCAGGGAATGGGGTTCAGAATGGGAAAGGGATTCAGTCACTGAACAATCGTGTGCAGCTGTGCATCCTGGGAAATGTTCATCAAGCATCTTCCAGACATGACATACCTTCAGGTCACACTGTTATCCTTCCACATCAGAGTTTCTTGGTTTCATAATCATTACTCACAGCATTTGTCATCAGTGATCCAAGGTCAGGAATGACCCCAAGGTTTGAGTCACAAACAAAGAAACCGTAAAATCAGACTTCCTCTCACAGCCAAGACTAAAATATTTAACCATGCAACCTGTGACTAAACACAAGTACACTTCATATAAAAGAGACCAGACAAGCTTTTATCTCATTACAGCCTGTAACCCCACCTGTGCATCTCTCTTTGTCACCATAACAGATGATTAGGCATGGGAAGACATGCATAATTAAATGCCAGCAAAGAGGTGTTGGGAGCTAAAAATAAAGTAGTCAGGTAAGTAATGTGATAAATGGGAGGTTGGAGGTGGAGCTCAGAGGTCCTGCAGCATTTTCATAAAAGCAGGCTTAATTACATTTTATGAAATGTAGTCTAAAGGTTTCTTTTACCAACACTAGAGTAACTGTAGGAGAAAGTAGTGAGCGGGTTGCTGAATGCTGCTTTCAAGAATAGAAACACATCTCTATGTGTATCACTTCTGTCTCTCATTACCATACAGAGGGGTTTATAATCAGATTTTATATGCAAAGAAAGTTAAAAAAAAAAGTGATTTGAGGCTTCGCATCTATTTTATGACTTCCTACTATACCATCCTTAGAGATCCATAAAACGTTACCAGAGGATGTTTCCTAAATCGAGGCCTCTGTCTGTATCTACCAGCTGCTCTGTGGATTCACAGCTCTTCTTTCTCACCCTCTGCATTTCTCTTGTTTTTGTTTCTAGTGAGGAATAAACTATTTCCCCTGAGGCCTCAGTTATTCACTCAGCAGAAGCCCACACACACACACACACACACACACACACACACACACACACACACACGCATGCACACACGCACGCACACACACGCACACACACACACACACACAGGAGAATCTATTTCCCCCCCATCTGCTGGGGAAGCAGAGAAATGGATTTAAAGAAACACATTCAGTTCTGTTTCTCCCATCGTACAGATTGCTGCGTTCAACTTCTCAGTAATTGAATTTTAAACCAATCAGGCAGTGGGAGTTACAGTCTGAGGGTTTTTTCTCGAGCTGTTGAGCCTTGAACTTCTCACCCTCCCGTTGGCTTTATCATCCACTTGTCTTCTTCCTACACAACGCTGACTGAGCTTGTGGCTCATGTACATTTCATGCTACCTTGGATCTGAGTCATAAAACTCTGTGACAGTGTTTTGATTAACGATTAGACCCACAATACCAGTACCAGATACTTGGGGACTGATCTTGCAACTAACTCAACTATATCTGTACCTACATGGCCAAGAGATTGGAGAATGACACAAATGACACTGGTTGTCACTTTGCTGTTATTTCTATAAGTTTTCAGAATACATTGTAAGTTCTTCTTTGCCATGACAATGAACATAATAATTTTTTAAAATTCTACTGTGAAGAAGAGGCCATGAAAGTCCAGCAGCACCAGCTGTTGGATCAGGGCTTCACCAAAGTGGCAGCAGGTGTGAGTCCATCTGCAGCTCAAAGAGGAGAAGACTCTTATAGGACGGCCTGGTGTCAAGAAGGGCAGCAAAGAAGCTACTTCTTTCCAAGAAAACCATCAGAGACAGACTGATATTCTGCTAAAGGTCCAGGGATTGGACTGCTGAGGACTGGAGGAAAGTCATTATCTTTGATGAATCATCTTTCTGACTTTTTGGCGAATCTGGAATAAGGATTGTCTGGACAAGAACAGGTGAGCGCTCCCATCAGTCCTGTGTCCTGCCAACAGTGAAGCATCCTGAGACCAGTCATGTGTTGGTTGCTTCTCAGCCAAAGAGTGTGGACTCACGCGCAGTTTAGCAGAAGAGCCATGAATAAAGATTGGTACCTAAACATCCTCCCAGAGGAACTCCATACAACCATTAACCATACAAGAACTGTTTGTTGATGAACAATGTCTTTTCCAGCCTGCTGGATGACCGGGCCATCAGGCTAAAGTCAGAAGGAAGTAGCTCATGGAATAAAAATCCAAAATCAGAAGTTGATGAACAGTGTAGCGTAATATAACCTGATTTTATCGTTATAATACGGACACACTTCTGCAAGGTTATTAGCTTAGTTTTGTCTGCTTTATGCTAAGCAATGCTAGCTACCTTCACTAACCTAATTATTATGCAGGATACTTTAGGTTCTTGTGATTCAAAGGGAAGACCTACGTACGTTATACTTGGAAGTTATAACCCAGAAGCAGACTTAGACTACAGTTATTTTATTAAAGAAACAGATTGCACGAACAGACAGATATGAGGTAGATGGTTGCATCTTAAGAGATTCTTCTGATATTATTAAGCTGAGAGTTAATGACGAGAGCCCGTGAGATATTAATATCTCTAGGGATTCGGAGCTAGTTATGAGGGGAACTGAGCTAAGTTGACAGGAGTGTTATTTATCAAGAGCCTCAGTTTACCAGATCGGAGTTGGTACCTCGCTGAGACCGCTCCGGGACCACCTCGGCGTGGATTTGAGGCTTCGTCGGGAGGCTGTGAGAACCTGACGAAACCCGGTCTGCTCCCCGGTCACGTGAAGTTACCACAGGCACGGAGATGTCTGATGAGTCGGTCTGCGGCTCCATGCTCGTCTGGTAGCGGAGGAAACAGGGGTTTTCCCCATGGCAGGTGAATAGAAGCAGACGGATGGTGTCTAGCTTCTTAGCCGGAGAAATGTCCTCGACCGGTGGGGCTGGTTACCCACGAGCTAGGTCGGCATCCAAGCCTACCGTGTAGCGGAGAAAACGGAGGCCGTGTTCTCTCGTTGAAGGTTGAAACGAGAACTGTTTAGCTTCCAGACAGGAAGCCGGACAGAGGGAACTTTTGGACGCGTGGCCCAATGGGGAAAGAGTTACCAAGTCACGTGGTTCTCGTCATTAAGGAACCCAGGAAGTTAGATGGATTATTAATATGCTTTAACCTTTTTAGCAAAAGTAGAAACATGAAATAATACTGATGCAACATCAACATTCATGAATACTGGAAGAAAATGAATTAATCATATTAAGACATTTCTGGACAGTGGATTAAAGGTAGTGTCTTTTTAGAATGAGACATCAAAGAGTCCTTAAGTTTAATTATTAATTAAAGAAAGTCTTTTGAGTCTTCCGACACGACCGGTCCTGGAAGGAATGTTGATTCAGGTTACAACATAATAAAAGAGTCATTTTAATCCAAGTTATTGGGACAAAAGATGAGTTATTGTTGTGATGAACCAGATGTCAGAATTCAGAGATAGTAACGCCTTTGCCGGCGCTACACANTCCACACTGCTCTGAGCACCCAGATGGTGTTTTGCCAGTGACGCAGTTTTTAGCTTCAACCTTCAATCCTTTTATTACACACATCACTTACTGTAAACCCTACACACACACAGACCCTGTGGGACTTTTCAGTACTCCCTATTGGTGCAGCCCAACACTGAGGCACCATGTTTGGTCATGACTCTCTCTTCATTAACCCTCCCATCTGGTCCCAAGTTGCTGCTGTTTTTTAAGCGGAGGAATGCATTCTAAATACCATCACTCAGTCACCGCTTCCTCTCCTGGAACGTTTCAGCTTTATTCATCTATAATCTGAAGATTGTTTTATTCAATAGTCACTTTCTTTTAACCCTGACATGTTTTCAGTTCTTGTCCTTTGTACGTTAAAAGAACAGCTGAATCAGCATTGTTTTTCCTGAGTTGTTTTATCATTTAAAAGTTGTGCCTATGAAGATTTTTTTCTGGTGATTTGGCACCAATTCACAACAAAAGTCCTCTCATAGAGCTGTTTAAAAGGCTTGACAAAGGTAATGGTATCAATAACTGTAGCAGAGTAAAGGTAGCAGAGTGAGGAAATGTGGTCAGTTTGTCCTCCAGCTGTAGAAGCATAACTAAAAAAATAGCTCAGGATAACTCGAGCTAACCCGAACTAGAACATTTACCAAAAAGAAAAGCTTTAAGCCTTGTCTAACAGATAGAAACGAGACGCTGGTTCCACAAGAGAAGAGCATAAGAAGTGAAAGCTTTGCCTCCAATTCTACTTTTAGAAACGCCTAAACCTGCAGTCTGAGAGCGAACAAAACAAACACAAATCTTAGGATTATGGAAAGAAAATCAGGGCAGAGTTCTTTTATTTCTGAGAGGTGTAAAATATCAGAAATGCATTTTGATGACTTTGCATGTAATGGTGCACAGAAACTATGTCTTCTGGTAAAATGATTCATGTCATTGCTTTGTTTCAATCATAAATATTCGATATGGCTAGTCTGACTGTTGGCTGGTAAAAATAACACAAGGTGCACTGAACAAAATAAATGAATTGCAACCTGTATTTTGTCAAAGGTTGTTAACCGAGTATTAAATGGATGGATAGATAGATAGATAGATAATCTGTCAGTCAGTCTTTATTGTCCCATAGGGATAATCTTTTCCACACATCATCAAAATGTTCCCAGCCTTGATGTTAACAACAACAGCAAATAATGGTTACCAGTTGAATTGAATTGCACTGTAAAAAATATCCGTATATTTAACGGTGATAAACAGTAAAACTGTGACAGGAAAAACCCGTTAATTGTAAAACAGTGTAAAACAGTTTATTTGATTGGATGTTGCCGTAAATAAATTAATTGGTTAAAACAGTAATTTGTACATGTTTTCTCTGAAAAAAATACATAACCCTACTGTAAAACACTCTTGCATTGGTTTTTTTACGGCAAAATTCCGTAATGCTATTAACAGGCAAACACTGTGATTTTTATATTTTTTTATTGAAAAAAATACAGGTTTAAACTGCTAAATGTAAGTCTGGTTGTGCTGTAATTAAAGTATGCTGTAATATTACATTGTGATATCTGTAATAATTTCACATATGGATTACATTTTTTCAGTTTTCAAGAAAGCCAAAGCACTTTACTTTGAATCCATTCATTCACTTCACATTCACACATTGGTGGTGATCTGTTTGAGTGTAACAATGAAATATATATATATATAT
>SSNR01000324.1:540152-572917 GCA_006937965.1 Callopanchax toddi
TAGCCTACCGTGTAGCGGAGAAAACGGAGGCCGTGTTCTCTCGTTGAAGGTTGAAACGAGAACTGTTTAGCTTCCAGACAGGAAGCCGGACAGAGGGAACTTTTGGACGCGTGGCCCAATGGGGAAAGAGTTACCAAGTCACGTGGTTCTCGTCATTAAGGAACCCAGGAAGTTAGATGGATTATTAATATGCTTTAACCTTTTTAGCAAAAGTAGAAACATGAAATAATACTGATGCAACATCAACATTCATGAATACTGGAAGAAAATGAATTAATCATATTAAGACATTTCTGGACAGTGGATTAAAGGTAGTGTCTTTTTAGAATGAGACATCAAAGAGTCCTTAAGTTTAATTATTAATTAAAGAAAGTCTTTTGAGTCTTCCGACACGACCGGTCCTGGAAGGAATGTTGATTCAGGTTACAACATAATAAAAGAGTCATTTTAATCCAAGTTATTGGGACGAAAGATGAGTTATTGTTGTGATGAACCAGATGTCAGAATTCAGAGATAGTAACGCCTTTGCCGGCGCTACAACAGCATGTCAGGGTGAACTGCAGAGGTCTTAAAACAGAAGGTCAAACACTGCATATACTGGCTCTTGATGAAATTGATGTAACATTTAAAATGCTGCAATTATACTTCAGTATCCATAGAAACATCTGACAAAAAGATCTTTAAAAAGCACTGAGGCAGCAGACTTTGTCAGAATCAACTCTTCTTTCTCAAAACGTTAGGACAAACTGTGCAAACATTTACTGAAAAGACTGCATCTGTCTGTCATTTACATCATTTTTATGTCATCCTCTGTATTTACTTCTATTTTAATGACTGGTGTTAATTTCAGTATGCTGCACATCAGACTTTAAATGGTTGACAAAACAAGCCCAAGCATGACTAATTCTTTTTCTGCCTTTCTGATTTCCTCACATTTTGAAACCACTGGAGCCATACACCTTAGCTCCTGAGACATGAGGCTTTGAGTCATTATTTTGACTTATAACAGGGTGATAGTAAAGGCCTAGAACAAAAGAGGCTTGAACTCATTTTAAACAACGCTGGAGCAGGATGAAGACTCCTCAGAGACGAGGACACATTGAAGTCTTGCCTGCCATCACTGTAGGAAGAGATTTTGCGAATCAGGGCAGATTTCCTGCTCTAGCTGCCATGTTTATAGCTCAGGTTGTGTGGTCCTTCCAGATATTCCAGCGTTACTGTGCACCAGCATGCCCAGAGTGCGTGGAGTCGTTTGTCTTTGGGTGGGCTCGATTCCAGGCATTCTCACTGGAGAAGTAGCAATATGTTTAATGTGAAGCAGATAGAAGCTTCCTTCTGTTAGATCAGCGTCTCCAAATGCAACAATGGTAGATTAGCAGTCATAATTTGCACTTTCTGCCAGCTGATTACATCAGCCATTAAGCATGATTCAGCCTTTCAGCTCCAGATGACAAATAGATTTTAATCTGCGAAGGATATAAAATGTTTTTCATTGCTCCAGGTTGGTTTCTAGTTCATGTTTATAAGTCAGTGAGTGCTGCCCGTGGCTCTGGGTTAAAAGGACTCCCACTATCATCACTATCTGGGCCTGTTTGTTTTTTCTGCGCTCTCTGGGGTTTGTGATAGATTTCGTTTCACAGCTAAACATCATGGCAGCTTATCTTCCTCCCTGACCCAAGAAACCCAGTTCTGTTAGCGCAGCCTCTGCCCTCATTCCTTTGCTTCTAATAAGCAGCCATTAATAAATCATGCTTTGCTCATTACCCAGGCCCTGTTATCACCCCCTGTCTGTGAAATTGATCTGGTCTGTGCACTTCTTCACTGGAAACCCCATGCTTCTGTCTCTCATATCTTGCAAGGCACCCCTGACAGTGGCTGACTTCCCTTCCCAAACTTCCTTTTCCTGTCTTCTCAACATGGATGCTTTGTCCTTCCTGCATGCTTGCTGTCATCTCGTCTCCATGTTGCATCCATCACAGCTTTCTGTTATGGCCTTCTTTGGACTTTCAAGAAGTAGAACTTTTTAAAAATCTGTCTAATAGATTTTTCACATTGTCACCATCATGATTCAGCAAGACTTCCATTAATAGACTGGTCTATAATGGTTGGACATATGGACTCCTGTCACCTACTGAGTAACTTTATTGCTCCCCATTGAGAAGCCAACATTGGTCTGTATGGTAGCAAAATATTCCAGGACCAATGGGACAGATTTTCTTGAAGCTCTCAGTAAATAATCATTAGATGAAAATCTAGAACCCAGTTCAAGATGCACATGGAATCTAATCAATATAGAAACACAAAGATGGCTATAATTCATTGAATTTGACATATTTTGACCTAACATTTCTAGTAATTGTAACTAAAAGTCAGTTTCAACACATTCTCATTATGCTAATAGATTTTTTGAGCTCTTGCGATTTTGTGTTAGAATATATTCCAATGAAAATGTACCAGCTCCATGTTTAAAATGTCAGGTAGTTTCAATTATACTGTTTAGTTTAGTACAAAATACACCACTTAACTCAATTGAATTCATAAACACAGTTTATAAACATTTCTCAGCTCTTTTTAATATCACCAGCTGGCGTTTATAGATCCTGGTTGTGTGTATCTCCTGTTAGTGTTTAATAACTACTGATCAGATATCAATAAAGAGCGTTTACAAGCAACAAGTGTTTAAAACTGTGTTCAGAAAGCAGACTGGTGATGTCAAGACATCTGTTTGCAGGAGTAACAATACGTACCCTGTGCAGATCACTTGTCTTCAACAGAAATTCACTTGCATTGATCTTAACAGCGCTATTGTACTTGTGGTCTTTATGCTTGTGCTGAAAAAATGAAAATAATAGAGCAATCTGAGAGTGTATCAGCAGATATTAAATCTCAAACTGAGATTGGTATCAGGACAACACATCCTGATGCTGTAATATTATTATACAGCATATATTAAACAGTGAGCTGTTTTATTGTAATGTGTCATGAGTCCAAGCTGGAAATAAGAGACAAACCACATGACTGTAGATATTAAAGACCTGCACACAGACCCAAACCTCACTGCCATCCACTGCTTTTCCCATCAAGCTTTGCCACATACAGTTATTTACACCACAGAGAAGAATCCAGCTCCTGCTGTAATAAATGGGAACCATCTTAGAATGACAGGATTTGATTGTGTTTCTATTTTAGGATCCAAAAGAAATCTGGGACTTAACAGTGAAAGCCCCTGAGCCTGTTGACAGGAACAAAAGGATCCTGTCTCTGTATACGACTGACTTTTTGTTTGGCTTCATCCTTCCAAATCATTCAAGACAGTTTGGTGGAATCTTATTTATCCCATCTGTTTATGTCTTTTTGCTTCTGGAGGAGGACTTGTGGAACAGAAATGACCAGCATTCTGTGGCTGGCAAGTGTTCCCTTCCTGCCCTTTGCTCTGAATCATTAAGTGTGGTACGGTTCTGTTTATAGACCTGGCAGTCAGAGCTCTGACTCTTAACAGTAAGGTTTTAACATACTGGAGCTCCATTAGGATGGTTGGAGACAGATAACCCTGGCTTTAATCATCTAAAATATGTGCACACAACCCAGTCAGTCTGCATACGCTCACAGAAAAGATTTCACTGTTGTCGCTCTTCCTTTCACACCTTTCACATCCAACTGATCCCTTCTGTGTCGATTCAGTAATCTAGTCAAGACTCTGGTCTCTACCCATCAGAGCACGTTCCCGTCTCACGTCAACATCAAAGGCCTTCTCCCTCACTGGGATCTTGGAAACCTGCTGCACCAACGCCCGGTTCCCTGCATCACTCCTGGGTTATGGCGCGGCGTCTGCAGGCAGCACCATTACTCCTCATTAACGTCAGCTCGGCTTGTCAGAGCTGGTGCATACACTTTGTTAAAACTAGATGGGTAGCTTTAACTCTGAGGGGTCGGGATTCTTTGAAAGCTTTCCAGTTTTTCCTCTTTTTTTCCTTTTTTTTTCCCATGAGGTGGCTGAATGCTTAACTGACCCCGTCCTGCTCTGAAACAGAAGCATGTGTCAGTTATTGAAATGCATGTTTGCACTTCTTCTATCCTGGTCAGGACTATAAACGTGCATTGTGTTTTTCAGGTTTCATACAAACCACTGTGTTGTTTCTGAATGTAAACGCACATAAATCAAACTAAAACAGAAAAACTCCTCAATGATCCTGCAAACGTCATGCAGTTCATACTTCATGAAGCCTGGCATATTTAAAAAGTACAACATTAAAAATTCAAACCATACCTCTCTTTCCTCCTGGCTGATTTTCCTAATGCGATTGCAGCCCGGTTTCCATTCAGTGTTCATTTATATCCAATAAGCTCCTGTCTCCCATCAGGAAATGAAGTTGTCATCCTGTGTCTTTTCCTTTAATGAGAATATAATTTCAGTGCAGTTCATTAAATTCCAGGTGATGAGACTGCAGCCAGAGGTGATTCTGGCTCTTTTTTTTTAAACTCCCCATCTTGTTTGTGTTTTATGTATACAGGCTGTGCCTCACTGCAGATGTCTTTTTATCTGTTTGAACAAACACACAGTCCTACATTTGACCTGAATCAGAGCTCAATCATCAGCTGTCATATAAACACTTATAGAGAAGCAGGTTGCTCTGTGGGATTATTCCACTGCCTCTGAGTGTGTTTAAGCAGGATTTTCTCACACACCTTTTATGTCTTTGTACCCCCCATAGGTGGACCTTGGTTTTCTGCGGTTTGTCTCAGCCATCGGTACCCAGGGCGCCATTTCCCAGGAGACCCAGAAGATTTACTTTGTCAAGTCCTACAAAGTGGATGTCAGCTCAAACGGAGAGGACTGGATCACTTTGAAGGAAGGCTCCAAACAGAAGGTACAGAAGGACAAATTTAGTCTGAAAACATACAAAATTATCAGCTTCTTGCTCCACATAAGACATTTTCAAAAATTAAAAATATCTCACAAGTTACATGAAAACAAATCCCCCTTAAAGGGATATTTGGTCATTTTGAAGTGTGTTGCTGTGTAGAAGTTACTATCTTGAATTACCTTCCTGAATTACCTTATTTGGAGAAACATAGTTTACATCCTACAGGACCGATGAGCTAATGTCTTGTCCAAACCAGCCAGGACCTAAGTGTATGTCTGCCATCTTAAATACAAGCATAAAAATCACCAACAGCAGCAAAATGTAACACATTGGTTCATCCAGGGATCAAGGTTGGCAGGAATTCAATGTAATGCAAAACTGATGGAAGTTTAAAGGTCTATAAAATAACTTTCTCACATTTCCCAGCACAAACTGCTGTTTTAAGATGGCAGCAGTACTCTATAGCATTGACTGGGCTTGAATGAGCTGTTAGTAGGACATAAACTCTATTTCTCTGAACAGAGGCTGTTCAAGAAGGTTTCCACAATGGGTGAGATATAGGAATTTACACAAAAAACCAACCTGAATGGCTAAAATCTTTATTTTAACCATGCAGGTCAAGCACATGTAGGTAGAGCACATTTTATCCTATTTAAGTTTGAGTTGAACTGAACTGGGAAAATATATATTTATTATTATTATATTATTATTAACATACATTAAATTACAGCTCTTATTGCTTCTAATGACTAAAACAATGCAAAGAATAAACTATTGCATTTTTCTTGGTGTGGATGTTAAAAGTGCAATAGTAACACATTCAGCTGACTTCAATTATCACCAGCTAGGGCTCGAACTCAGCCAAAGGTTAAATTGTGTTTTCATGCAGTTATAGTCTGATCTGTGCGATGACAAACAACACTCACTGCCTGTGTAAGAACGTGCTCTGTAACTGGTGCACTAGTGCAGCACTGAGGCGTCCACTGGGATGACTGTGTGAGAATCCTGCCTCTGTTTCATGTCAGCTTTTGTTCAGCTCGTCGTAAAGAAGCAGCGATGACAATGAACTGCAGGGGCAAAAGATGACTGATGGCGACAGCAGAGTCTGTCATGTTTGAGCAGCTGGTAGAGTTTGGTCCAGATGAGAAGGACAAAGAAAGATGGAAGAGAGGAATAGCATGTGTAATCAGGCTGTGAGCACTGAGCTTTTGTCCACCTGGGAGCGAGAACAACCACGACTTTGAGTGTTCGAAGGGGCAGGAGAGCATGTGTGTGCCTCATTTGCAAATAACAATTAGATGTTTTGTAAGAAGTCAAGTTAAACCTCTAGTATAAATAGCTGTGAACCTCTCTAGACCGTCCAAACAAATGCTGCTACACACACAAGCCCCCCAGCCTGATTCATTTTATAGTCCCCACGGAGTACAAATGTTCCTTTTTGTAAAGTGCCAGCTTAAAGGTGCCGCTGTAAGCCTGCTCTGTGTTTTTCCCGGCCTCTAAAGTGCTTTTGTGTGGAAGGGAGCTATTTGCTACATGCTGAGCCTGCAGTTTAGCGTCTTAGCAGAGCGCTGGAAAAAGCCACTTTACAGTTAGCGAGTGGAGAGGAGACCCTGTGTGACATTTAGGAAAGTGGATGACTTCGCGGTGGGGTCTCTTTGTGATCCAGCTGATAGGTATGGTTCAAGGAACTGGTGGCAAACTGTAATGCAGGCGGGATGACCTAATGGGTCGGTCACTGTGGTGTTTTAGTCCGTCCCAGATTAGCCAAACTGCTTTCTCTCCTTTCAGAGGGATTCCTTTCTACCCTGTAACTGCTCAGCCAGGGAGGTCAGGAGACCATGTGGTTACCTTTGAGATTCAATTACTCAAAGGGAACTGTGACGAGACTGTGGAGAGTTGCTCGGCTGGGTGGTCAGTCTCTTCCTACAGTACCACCAGTAAACTGTCATCTGACCCCAGGGTAGAGCGCTGACACCTCTGACCTTTCAACAAGGCGCTGTAGTACACCCAGTTTGGAAGCAGAGGATAGAAAAAGCATCTTGAGCCTTGTCGGTGTTACACAACCAGCATCAGGTTTCACAACCCGTCAGAGATCTGCAACATGTGGCAGAAGAAGATGGGCAGGGGTAATTCCTGGAGTAATAATGAAATAGTTCATAGGAAATCATTTATAAAGCAAGAATATTTTGATATGCATCCATTGTTTGTGTCTTTGATGGTTAGCAAATTTTCTCATGAACAGATTGTAATGAAACTTTGATGAAGTCTTCTCTGGATGTACATCTACAGGAGTTAACTTCTTTATCAAAGCCCAAAACGACAATAACAGTTAATTTTATAGCCTTGGTGCTATAATGTGATCCAGGAGTAGCTGAGTCATTTCCAACAATGATGCCAGTAAATGGCCTGAATTTGAAAAGTGGTTTTATCACATCCAAGGACTCCAAAACATTTTACACTACCCACGACCCATCATGTCTATACATAAATGATTTTAGTTTGAAATCTTGGCATGAAAGATGGTGGGCGACACAAATCCCATTCAAACAATACAAAGCCTTTCATTTTATTTCTAATTTCAGATTTTATCTTGTCATTTTTTAAACCTCTAAATCTAATCTCTGGTTTTATCTCAGTCTGTTCTTTCAGTAATCTTTTTTTTTTGTCTCTTTGAAAGATTTTCCAAGGCAACACCAATCCAACAGAGGTTACCAAGGCGATGCTTCCCAAACCTACGCTGACCCGCTTCATCCGGCTCCGTCCAGTCACCTGGGAAACAGGCATCGCGCTGCGCTTCGAGGTGTACGGCTGCAAGATATCAGGTTGGTTACCGCCCGGATCCCAGCTAATCCCCGTAAAAACACCAATGAATGTCAACTACACAGCTGCCACTGAAAAAACACCACGCTTCCTTGTTGTAACTATTTGAAAATGCATTCATAAAGTGATGCTTCTGACTTTGTTCATGACCGTCTCAGGTTTAGCTCCCTAATTTTAGTTATTCCCATCTCAAGCCCCAGTTACACAAACACCTTACCCATTAGTATAATGGTCAACAAATGAGGATTATCTAATTATATCCCATGTTTAAATATACTTCATTCAATATGAATGAAGCAAACAGCTGGCAGGCAGGAGAGTTGGAGCTGGGGTTGGGGGTGGGAGGTGTATACAGTTCCATCCCTCCAGCTGATCCGATCCAGGCACCAGTAGGCCTCTCACATATAAAACTTTGATTCTAGTCACAATCGTATCTCTTTGCCCTTGAGTGGATGTTTTTAAAAGCCCAAGAGATTTCCTTTGGTGTGGTTTAACACAACTCTCTTTATCTTGGTGGGTAAAGAACACACGTTCTGGATTCTAATTGGATCTTTGCACCTAATATACCGTAAACTCAAAAGTAAGATTTGTGTTTAGGTTAGATGTTTGAATTATTTATAGTAGGAGGACATTTTGCTTATATATATATATATATACAGTATTTATGTATGTATACCACACTACATATGCTGCTGCTTGTGTAGCACTGTGGGTACATCAGGGTTACAGCTGGGGAGTGTGTTTAGGGTGCATAATCAGACCACTGCACCGAGCACAACCACATCACAGGGTCAAAGTCACCGCACGGCCAACATGATGACGTCAGCGTCCCAGGATTCTCTAAGACCTTGCCAGCTCCTCTTCCAGCTCCGTCAGGGAGAGAGAGAGGCTGTTAAGAGTAAACTCCATGACTTGCCTCTCTTCTCTGAATTCCAGACACCATAAGTTTGCATTGCTCCTCATCCTGAAAGGTTATAATAGTAACAGAGCAACTCAAAATGTGACTTAAACTAAGGGTGAAGAGCTTTGTGGAAGTTTTGGGTGGTCTCACCTTCCAATAGTGTTAAATAATTACTCAGGCATGACAAAATGTTCCTCTATAAATTATTACAGACGCGTGCCACGCTGCCACAAACAGCTACTCATTAATAAACAGCTCCACCGCCCTGCTGTTGGTAAATGTGCCACATAGAGTAAAAATATATCTGATGAACCGCTGATGCTCCACCCAAACCCCGAACGTGGTCCGCACCGCCCTGCATCATCTCTGCTCCATCATCCACAAACATAAACACAAGTGGGCGTGTGATGGCGTGCATCCCTGCAGCTCCTCTGATCGCAGCTGAAGTCGATTAAGAGCTCCAGATGATCTGGGGAGTTCACTCGAGTGTCTAAAGTCACATCAGTCTCTTTTATCTCTAACACACACACATGTGCTTCCATTCACACACATGTACCTTTACTCTTATATCCTCCATCTTCAAAGGCGCTTAGAGTGCAGTGCTTTAGAAATGCTCTGCCAAAGGCGAGCTCCGCTGATCAAACAGATTTTGGCCAAAGACGAAAGAAAGTGGGAGAAAAAATCCCCCAAAAAGCAACTTCTGCCCTGCCAGCATTTGGTATGTCTCTGGGTTGTACGATCAGGAATTTGTCTCACGGGTTTTTATTGAGCTGTTTTAGATAACCGAAGAGAGGCTGCCTGAATGAGGCCTTGTTCTGCAAATCTTTGTTCACTTTTCCCAGATGCAGCATGCTACTGAGTGCTGCAGCAATACAGAGTTCACTTTGTCCCAAATGGACACATGACATGCAACAATGCCTGGATTTATCCCTCTGTAGGGGACAGATAACGAGAGCAGGTCTCCCTCTGTGTGTTGAGATTTAGACTTGGTGGAAAGTTGGAGTAAAAACACACATTAAAGCTGTTGAGACACTTCCATACACGTGATACTTTTGATTTTTGCATGATTTATAACCTTTGGAAATTCTGTGTGTTCTGCATACTTAAAAAAAATATTACATTTATAACATTTCAGGGACTATTGCTGCGAGTTATTTACCCTCCTGAGTCCAGAGATTCAGTTTGGTGTGGAATTTAAATTTCTCCTACCTATTCAGAACCTCATAAACATTCAAAACAAATCTGTAGTTTAATTTTAATTCTAAAAACTTGGAGGATGATATAAAGAAGAAACACTGAAAATTTTAAATCAAAAGCAGTTCTGCCTTAAAAATGTTCATGTTTATGTATTTGGCAGATGCTTTTATCCAAAGTGACTCACAAATGATAAAGTCAGCATGACCAGACCAGAGTCTGAGCCCTCAGCATGTGGACTTGAAGTCCTGCTCTTCTCACCTGCACACAGTCATGATATTTTTAAGAATAATAATAACAGCCAGCGCAATGCAATATAAAAACAAATATTTCAACATGCAGCAGCAAGGTGAGACTTAAAATACCCAAAAAAAACATACTGTATGTCTGAGGAATGTTTCTATGTTTTTTTTTTGTTTTTTTGTTAGAGAAATTCACATTCACAGAGGGACAACCACTAGGGGGCAGTTATTGTAAACGTTGAAATTATAGAGTGGAAATACAGAGTTTTAGATTAGAACAGAAACAGTGGAGCATTTTTGTTGCATTTCCTATGGTTGTTTCAAATGATCCTGATCCGATCACCATTAAACTTGATGGAAAATACAAGTTTTAGGAGAACCTTCGGCCAACTTGATAACGGCTGTGTGGGAGTTTAGTTGGTAGCATTGTTGCCATGCAGCAAGGAGGTTGTATGTTCAAATCCCACCTGTGACCTTTCTGCATGAAGTTTGCTTGTTCTCCACATATATGCATAGGTTTTCTCTTTTTACGCCACTCTCCTCTCACAAGCCAAAACCATGCATGTTAAGTTAAATTGTAAGTGACTTTGGATAAACAAACATAAACATCATGATGTTCTTTCTCTGTATACAAATGCACAGCCTGTGTAAAACATGCAAAAATATTGTAGATTAGATGTTAATGTCCAAGTTATTCATAATTATATTTTGAATAAAAGGATTGGTTGGTTACACCCCAACTTTGGGGAGGACATTTTAAAACAAAATCAGAAACAAGCACCCACATGTTTCCAAGGCGAAGCAACAAGTACAACAACCATCTGCTTTTGAGGACAAATGGATGCAAAGAGTCTACAACTTCTCAAGAGGTGAAAAATATAAGATCAGAGAAGAATCACAACAGAAGGATGAAAAAATCAAAAATGTGCACAGGAAGCAAAGAGGTGCTCAAAGATGTACTCCCACAGATGTTGACAGCTGTGGTGCAGAAGGTAGATGAGTAGTGCAGCAGCAGATAAAGCACAAAGAGACCAGGCCTCTTTGTGCATAAGTCTATGTGAGTCTATGGAGGGAGGGGTAGCAAGATGAAAAGAAAAAAGGGCTCCCAGAATGCAGGAGGTGGAAGCACCAACCGAGCAGAGGGTTTTAATTGGCTGCCTGGAGACAAGCGCTTCAGGCAGAAGAATTAGTATGCATGAGATCTACAGTCAGAGAGAGACAGAGAATAGAGGAGAGATCACAGTCACATAACAAAGAGTTTGGGGAAAACCCTCCTCACTTTGACTTCTTCTGTCTATTCTTGTTGTTCAGTTCGAAAACTCAAACTCATCAAACTTGGTTCACTGGATGATGTGCTCATCAAGAATTTGGATTAAGATGAATTTCTTTGTGTTTCTACTAACATCTCTGCAGTTTATTAGTGTGCATCAAAAAGTTTAAAGCTTTTTTTCCTGTATCTTTTGTATCTCAGAGTACCCATGCTCAGGCATGTTGGGCATGGTGTCAGGCTTGATCTCAGACAACCAGATCACTGCATCCTCCCATTCCGACCGGAGCTGGGTACCGGAGAACGCCCGGCTGCTGACCAGCAGAACAGGGTGGACCCTGCTTCCCCAGCCCCAGCCTTTCACAAATGAATGGCTGCAGGTGGATCTTGGTGAGGACAAGCTGATGAAGGGGTTGATCATCCAGGGAGGGAAGTACCGCGAGAACAAAGTCTTCATGAGAAAGTTCAAACTCGGCTACAGCAACAACGGCTCGGACTGGAGGATGGTGTATGACACCAATGGGAACAAACCAAAGGTAAATTCTGTCAAGCATTACTTTAGGGGAAAACATACTACAGAGACTTTGACAAATATCCCAAAAATATCAGAAATTATTTGGATTAAACAATTAAACAGTTTCTGAACACCCCTTCTCAATCCCCACCAGTTAGTTAGAACTGAACGAGCCTTTCCATTTAGAGCAAAACAAACAAGACAGAATATGTAGTTGCCTTCTGTTCAAGCACTATGCTAATCAAACAACCCTTGATCATTGTATTGTGTTTGAACTGAGCACACTTTAGTCAAGGGAAAAATTTGAATTGATGGCTTGATTTTTACACAAATTAAACTTCAAAAAATGTCTCAGATACGTCAGAACATCCATTCTGATTATGGTGCCTTTAGTCAATTTTCACCAAGGCATTGCGTCTGACAGTTGTGAGTAATAGAGACTGCTCTATTACTGCACTGCTTTGAGTCCAATTGTATTAAATATCTAAAAGTTCTTACGCTTCCTGCTTTTTTCCTGCAAACACTTAAAAGAAACAGAAACATTTCTGTAGAGGAAGGTGGGATAGAACAAACAGAGAGAAAAAACAGAGTAATCTACCACCTCAAGACTCTCAGTCTGCATTAAATACATCACCTGCACCCTTTGCTCTATGTATTACCACACATAAACAATAAGAATAGATACTGTCGTCTACACTTCTCCTGGAGAAGCAGCAACACGCTGTCCCCAATTACACGTGTCTCTGACAGGGCATAAATCTGATCCAGATGAGCTGACGGCTGATTTATGAAAGGAGTGAGGAGGATCCATATTCCGCCTGTCCTAGTTAGTTCCCTTTCTCCCCTCACCAAAGAGATTCCCAACACCCAAAGCTCACCAGGCTCCCTCCCATGATCAAACCCATTAATCCACTCCCATCACTCCTTTATCTTCCCTCACTTCTGTCCCACATCTCCCACTTTCTCCTCATTTAATCTATCCTTTACAGAGGATCCGACACAGAGTTGAAGGAGCCTTTGACGGTGGCCTGTGTCATGCTGATTTCACCCCCCAGTGTCCGTCCATCTCTACTGTGGGTCAGATCTCAGCGAGACCAGAAAGATCTGCTGATCTTTTCTCTTCTGCCATTTTCCCATTATTTCCCCCCTCAAATGTCACCTATATTGTCCAGAATGCAGGAATAAGTGTTTCAGAGAACGTTAGTAGATCTGTTGAAAGAATATCTCATGTTGTGCCTTTTGTCCTTTTCACTGCCAGATATTTGAAGGCAACAGCAATTACGACACTCCTGAACTGAGGACAGTGGAGCCCCTGCTGACCCGTTTCATCAGAATTTATCCAGAGAGGGCCACTCCTGCTGGGCTGGGTTTGCGACTGGAGCTCCTGGGCTGTGAAATGGAAGGTAAACAGGAGCAACATGTGGGTTTTCCAAGAAAATCTGTTGCATTGCCCTTTTTATCCTTTGACAATGCTGATTTCTCTAGGAGCAGTAATTGTGGGTTGAACAGTGCTAGCAAAGCTGTTCATCCACTTCTTTCTACCATTGAAGCATGTTTTTCCAATGTAACACCACATCTGATCACTGTCTACCCACGATCATGACCTCAGTAGGCACACCTTCCAGTCCTGACTCACATACATACATAGGTGGGCAATCTATCATTCGAACTAATGACATGACTAAAAGTGGCTTTCATGTCATGTCTCCACCGCAGCCCTGCTAATAATGAGCATGAGGACCGTCTGTGTTCAGCACACAGCTGTCCAGCTCATACTCTTCCTCCTCACAAAGGACGGTTGTCTTGTCTCGCTGCAACATTAAAGCTGCTGCCATAGCTAGCCACTTCTAGAGGGGATCAGATAAAAGCTCACCTGGCCTTCTCAGTTTGTTGCAGCCTGGCCTCCATCACGGCCCCCACTTGTCATTTGTCTTTCAACAGACTACACACACTTGGTTATGTTTGAAAATACCCTCATATCCTTCTAGCGCTTTATCTGTTTAAAATGAAAATATCAACTTCAAAAAGCCTAAAGAAACATTGCTTAAGACCAATAAAAGCTTAAAATCCATGCAGTCGTTCGTGAGATATTTTCCTAACACTACAGATAAAAACACCTATGCACATGCACACAGACAAGAACCTTATACAAAGTCTAAAGAACCACTGGTTAAGATCACTTTAGAAGATTACTCCAATGTTTATCAACAAAAGTCTAAAGAAAAGTGGGGCAGCCCAAGACTTTTGCACACTTGTGTAGCATGGAAACAGCTCAGCATTAACAGAACCTGGTGCCTGTTGGCCCTAAGTGGATTTACATATTGGATTTCAGGGAGGCCAGTCTTTTGTAAGCCTTAGTCCCACTGGAAGCTTTAGACAGATGATAATGCTTGTTTTCAGTGTTAATGCCAAAAACACGCATGCTCACCAAGACGGATGCACTCAGCGCAACCGCAGTCACCTTGCCAAACTTGTGGTTACAGAGTAGCATATACAGACTCACACACAGGTGCTTGTCTGTGTGGACAAGTGTGTGTGTGTATGTGTGTGTGAATGTGTAGGAAGCCCCAGCAGGAAGGCTAAATCCTCATTTCTGTGAGAGGCTCCCCCGACGCAGCACTCACCCCATCCCTGACCTGCACCACCCTGAATCTGACAAGGGTTGATCTGCCTCATATTTCATCTTGCAGAGGGAGGAGGATCAGCTCTCTCACACACACACACACACACACACACACACACACACACACACACACACACACACACACACACACACACACACACACACACACACACACACACACAGATACTGTACACATTTTCAGGCAGCTTGCACCAATCTGTCTCTGCCTCTCTTGCTCCACCTCTCTCCTCGTTCTTTTTTCCTCCGCCTGCTTTGGGGAAGCCCGATCATTACTCAGTCACTGTAAACACTCACAAAGGCACACACACACACACACCGCAGAACGGCTGTGCGGTAGCGGAGCGCGTAGTGGTTCGTGGGCCGTGCCCACATCCAAGTGAAGCTGAGCTGTAATGATAGGCCGCTGTGGCTCTGCCAATCGCCGGTCCAAAGTCTTTTTATGCTGCATCTTGTAGTTTGAACTTCTCAAGCCCCAAGCAGCATGCTCCAGCTTCAAGCTGTATTTATACACCCACACCTCCACAGCCTAATAAAAGGAGGGATGCTAATAGCTTGATGTTCTCTGAAGTGTGTAGTTGTAGGCTGCTTTGCTCTTACATACTTCTTTAGTTATTTGTTAGACTTTATATGAACACTTGTCACAAGTATTTAAAAGACCTTTGATCATTAAAACCTCGGGTTTTTATCATGTTTATCTTCAACATTTGAAAGAAGTCATTGCTGAAAGGTGGAAGGTGTGCAATGTTTTTGAATGCCTGTGTGTTTGGGTCACTCAAACATGAGTGTTAACGGGTAGAGCAAGAACTTCCAATATTGCATGAGATTGTGCATGAAGTCATTTTTAAGATTTGACCAAAACTTTATCCATTTTCAACATTTATCTCCAAAACTCTGACATTAAAGATGGGAGGTGATATACATTCTTCCAAGGAATGCTAGTTGAAGGACTCAATCACAGTAAAACTAACATCCTTGCTATTCAACAGCTGGTCCGTCTCAGTTCACGGTCTCTGAAAAGTTAAAGTAAAAATGAAAACCTTTGTTTGCTTCCAGCCACCCTGATACATGTTTACTGCAGAAATCTAATCCATGTTGCCTGCTGTCGTTCTGCTTCATCTTTCAGCTCCCACACTCCCTCCAACCACATCGGTCACGAGCACAACTCCATCAGACGAGTGTGACGATGACCAGGCAAGCTGCCACAGCGGCACAGGTGATGACTACGATCTGACAGGTGCTAACATCGCCTTCATGAGACTGCGATCAAACCTCCCCTCCCACTGCTCTCCTCCCTTCTGCTCGCACTCAGCCCCCCTCAGCTCAATGCCACCACTTCTTTCTACTCCAGCTAATCTGACGTCTATCTTACACACTTGCGAGCATGCATGAATCATGTGGTTTTGATACAGCTTTAATTAGTTGCACCTGTAGCTCAGCCCCTCTATAGATTCTTCTTATCTCTATTTAATAAAACTCACAGAAGAGAGTTGCACTAGCATTACCTACTGACACATACCTGACACTAGCAAGCCTGGTCTCTATTCTCTCCTGCTTTACCCCCATCCAGTCCTCTTTCGACTTACCCAGTCACTCCCTGCATTACTGCTTGTACTTCTCTTTAACTAGCAGTCTCCAATGATGAGCATGGCACTGTCTGTTATAAAGCCTTAAACAGGTAGTTCCCTCTAGATGTAGCAAAACGGGACATTAATGAGAATAAATGTATAGCAGCATGTTCAAAGGTCATCTTAAGCTAGCATGGTTAGTGCATGAGATTAGCGAGGTGGTTTGATAAATTGTGCTGTGTCCAAGGCTAGGCTGTCTGTGCTAACATTGTGTGTTGTGACAGGTGGTGCCATGACTACAGAGATCACTCCCTCTGAAGTAGACACCATCCCAGGTGAGTTCAGCAGTGGGCTTTCTGTATTACATCATTGTAAGAGAAAACAAGGTGTTTTTTAAATGAATATTTCAGTAGTTTTGAAGTGTGTTTCTCAGTAAAAGTGAGTATTGAATGTTATTGGGGGCTATTAAAAATATATTTTTCTGTTGTTTTTATTTTATTTTATAAATTTATTGGACTTTTTCAACGTTTACTTTTTTTTTCATTTTGTCTTAAAAAAACAACTTTAGAATATAAGTTTCAGGTTTAGGCTTCAAATCAAAATTTAAAGCATGTGATCACACATTAAGGGGTGTCTTTCAACCCTAGCCTTGTAGGATGCAAATTCCCCCAAACAAAATATCATTCCTGCTACAAGCAGGGTAATAATTCATAGCCTAACATTTACACAGAAGCTCACTCCTAATCGTCTGATATATCTACCTGAGCATGAAGCATACCTTAGCTGATGTGAGTGTGAGCAGGCCCCTGTCTCCTCTGATGTGTGTCTGTTATTAAAGCTGATGATGTGGCCCTGAGAGGCTCCTGCTGACAGGGTGAGGAAGGTTGTGCGATGCAAGGTTAGCTGATGATTAGCTCTGGTGCTCTGCTGCTGCCTTCTCAGCATAATCGCTAATCACTGGGCCGACACTGACTCACACCAAAACACGCAAAACCGGAACAGCATAATGCAGATGACCGAAGGAAATGAGGTGTTCTCTGGGGCTGCATTCACAGACAAACACTCATAGCAGCGTCTCCTATAGCAGGTTGATGAGGCAGCAGCCAGCTGAGAGCCTGTGCCCCAGTATAACCTTGGCTAATGGGCCATAGGCTCCACCCTGATCCCATCCACCCATCAGCTGGCTCTGCCTAGGCTGGCTGCAGTCTGTTAGGGCATCAGCAATATATACAGTATTTGTGCTTGCATTAGGTGCAACTCTTGGGTAAAAGCATTTGGTTTTAGGAGTATTATACCATGTGTATGCTCTGTGTGTGGCTGTCTGGGTCTGGTCTCTACTCTGCACCCTAATCTCCTGAATGTAGTTTCCATTGGTATTCAGCAGAAAAACTATTTTTCCTTAATGAAATGGCCAAGTGAGTCATGTGGCTGCTCATCTTATCCGGAGCTTGTTGGTTGACTCAGTCAAAGCCTCTCAATAATGGAACAAAAAACGGAAAAAAAAAAACTCAAGTCAATTTAATTGGGAGTGGAATTTGTATGTGAATGTGGCTCGGAGTCTGTAATGTGGTTTCAAATGGGAATTCCATTCTTTGTGCTTAATGGGCATATAGAGTCATTGCCTGCAGAAGCTAGTTAAAACCTTCCCATTATTAAAGGGAATATTGGCTCTTATATTTTGTCATTTGGAAAACAGCCTTGTTTTTATCTCTAAAGACTTTTCATGCTGCAGTATAAAACCATGGCCAGCATCCCAAACATCTCCCTCCCATGTGTTCCTTGGAAGTCCTTCTCTATCCAATTTAAAAATAATAAATCTAAAGCTCTCACACGTTTTCTGGCCTCTGTGGAAGCTTCTCAGATGAGACGCCGTGTCCACGGGGGACACATTGTTGGAAAACGGCCCTGCACTGTTATCATAGCTGTCTTCAAGTCTCAAGTCCCTGTTCTCATTAAAATCCTCATCTCTCAGCGGGATGCTATGGATAACGCTTTCTAACCTGGGGACCATGTCCAGACCCTGCCTTCCCGTCCCCTGTCACGGTTCTGTGACTGTTCCCAGCATGCTTCCCTGTCGGGCCCTTACACACCCTGTTACACTCATTAACAGATACCATTAAATACATAAAGGCTGTGTGATGTCTGTGTCACTTCCCTCCTTCTCGCATCACATTTCTGTCTCGAACGTCTTTCCAGTCCTTGATGGTTCTGCCAAGCCAACAAGTGGGACGCTGAGCTTTTCTCCTGCAGTACTTTGCTGCCCTCTAGTGCTGATGTGATTTATAGGAGGAAGCTGGCTGTCATGACAGGACATTTGGTTACTGTTCTGGTCATACATGTTTATAAAGAAGCTTCCACATGGTCTTGACCTTTCTTCAACACACTTGCAGCTTTTCTGTGGTTTGCCTGTGACTTTGGCTGGGCCAACGATCCGTCGTTCTGCAGCTGGACGTCAGAGGATACCGGCTCTAGGTGGCAGATCCAGTCCAGCGGCACCCCCACTCTCAACACCGGACCCAACATGGATCACACTGGTGAGTATAGGGCCACCTATTAAAGATTAACATCCTGTGTCAGAGTTTCTCCTCTCTAATCAAAGTTATTGATCCAACAGGTGGATCAGGGAACTTCATCTACACTTTAGCGGCAGGTCTCCAAGAGACCGAAGTGGCTCGGCTGGTGAGCCCTGTGGTCAGCTCCCCTGACTCTGACCTGTGTGTGTCCTTTTGGTACCACATGTTTGGGTCACACATCGGCACGTTGCACATCAAACAGCGCAAACAGGCTGAAAATGGAGTCGTCGACATACTCCTGTGGACAGTCAGCGGGCACCAGGGCAACCGCTGGAGGGAAGGCCGTGTCCTTGTGCCACGCACTAACAAACCCTATCAGGTACCCCTGACTAGAAAATTTATTTGATTATTTCAGCATATTTAATGGTCCCACTTGGGAACTGCAGCCAAAATATCACTTTGATTTCATTTTTTTAGGTGGTGATTGAAGGTCTTGTGGAGAGAAAGAGCTGGGGAGACATAGCTGTGGATGACATTAAGGTTCTCAATGGTCTCAGCATATCAGACTGTGAGGGTGAGTGTTCTAATTTCCAGTTCCTGTATTGAATCACTGAGCGTTTGTTTTCCTGCAGTATCGAGTTAAACTAAAACTTCTGTTTAAAGATCCTGATGTTCCCACCGAGGCGATGCTACCTGAGGACAGACTTAACGAAATCTGTAAGTCACAACTCCTTTTGACACAGATCTTGAAACCCTTAAAAATGCTTGAATCTTAAGATGGTATTTTTAAGGTTTTAAATCAGAGATTTCAATAAGAATGTTTCCTGTTTCTGTTCCTTCCCTCCAGTTGAGGAAATCACAGAATACCCGGATTTTGTGGAGACCAACCAGATCAGCGGAGCAGGCAACATGCTGAAGACGCTGGACCCAATCCTCATCACCATCATCGCCATGTCTGCCCTGGGGGTTTTCCTGGGGGCCATCTGTGGAGTGGTTTTGTACTGTGCGTGTTCCCATGGGGGCATGTCGGAGAGGAACTTATCAGCCCTGGAGAACTATAACTTCGAACTAGTGGATGGTGTGAAGCTAAAGAAAGACAAACTCAACGTACAGAGCTCATACTCAGAAGCATGAGATGGGTTTGACCACATTCACGTGACTGCATTCTAAGGCAGAGCTCGCACAAACAAAACTGTCATTTAGACATATCCTCTCGTAAATCTGCGAGTGGGCAGCCTCAACGGGACTGCCAAAACCCTCAACTCACTGGACGAGGGTCAGGTTCAGGAACCAGTCAGAGGTTTGGACTGATCCATGCTTTTTCTCAGGAGCTGCAGTAAAAAGAACCTACCAGTAGGGGACACTGTGTACAAAAAAAATACAGGAAAAAAAATATGTACAGATAATTTAGATGAAACTATAATTTTGTATTTTTATTTTAATTGATTTTTACAATCGGATGCTGGTGTTGAGACCAATTTATTAATATTGTGAAAAGTATTTATCATTTTTCTGGGAGAGATTTTTTAATCAGTTCAAAAAAGCTGTGTTTTTTTTCAAGAAAGAGATGTATCAAAATCCTAAAAGAACCATATCTGGCAAAACTGTACATTTTTTATGATGGGGCATATAGAGTGTGCCCTTAACCTTTGATCCTGAAACAGGAACTCTTTCCCCTTTGACCCCTAACACCCTAAAACTAAGGGTCCCCATTCATTTATGGTTCTGACAGTGCCTTTAGTACCTTTTGTTTGACCTCCTCTGTTGATTTTTTTCACTTGATTTGTTATGATGAAAAGAAACAGGGGATCATTACCTTATTATAGTTTGTCACAAAACTTTTTCTTTTTGTTTTTTGTCCAAAAATCACACTTTGTAAATAAGTTTTAATATATTTTATTGCCATTTTTAAGAAAAAAGAAAGTAAAAAAAGAAAAAAAGCTGCAGTATCCCTTTTTTCGTGGGTATGTATGTGTGCGTGCGTGTGTGTGCGTGCGTGTGTGCGTGCGTGTGTGTGCGTGCGTGTGTGTGTGTAAATACAATCTTCGGACTGTTTGGTGGAAGGTGCAGTGTGTTGGATTTAGATCATGTTGCTCAAGCAAGTGAGATTTTTGTGTAACGTTGCAGCAACTTCAATGTGCATTCAAGCCATTTGTCGCTAAAACAACCGTTTTACAAAAACTGCACATAAAAGGCATCCTCCACATGTTTGACCTCTCACCACTTTATCGCGTCTTTTCTGAGTTTGACTAAAACAGAGTTTGTTGCAAGATTTATTTAATGTGAGCATACCAAAAGAGAACAAAAACACCCACCGTCATCGCTTTGCTTTGGGCACGAGCAAATCTGGCTCACGCCTCCAACATCACTGTGGCTTGTGGACTGAAGAAGTGCTCTCTGGACAAAGCAGCTTGAATGCACTTTGTTTGCTGATTTCCTCATGATAGAAATCCGGTAAAAGGAGTTTGTAACCCACCAACTGAAGAATGGTGCTATCAGTAAATCAGCAAGACAACCCCAGCTTTCCCACATGCTAAAGTGTAGCTTGAGGCCTTTTTTTGGGTCGAGTTTAATGTCGTTTACATGTAGCAGCCATGTTGTTGTGATGTCAGAGCTGATGTCATTAGAATGGGACACTGGTACAGCGGGGCATCACCTGAATCAGGTAACCTGGCCTCTCATCGTGGCTTTACCAAAGGACGGTCGCCCCTTTTATTCTTAGCAGGGGCTTCTCATCTACACGCAGCTCATCACCCTTCATAAAGAACTTGCTTCGCCGCATCAGGAATCCCCCACCCCAGCAAAAGGATTATGACAGGAAAAACATGGACACATGCAGAGAAGAACAATATGTGATCATCTGCTTTTTATCTCCTTTTTTAAGCTTAAAAAGTGCAAACGTCACCGTGATGTGAACTCATAAAGGCTGACGTTTGCAGACAATCGCACCGAACTCTGAGTAAACATAAGGACATGAGGCCTTCGGGTCCTGGAACTCAACGTGTGGTTTTTCTCACCACAATCAATCATTTAAATAAATAAAAAAAGACTTGGTTTTAAGAAGGGTGGTGTCTTTTAGATCCATGTGCTTTTGTATGTGCTGTGGTGGTGAACACATTCTCAGCTGGTTTAGTTCTGATCCGACCCACTCTGCTCACAGCCTGAGCCTCAGCTGGAGCAGCAGCATTTAGAGGAAAAGGATACTGTAGCGTGGACTCCAAACAAACAATGTTGCACTGAAAAATATATTTAAGAGGTTTATGTGTTTATAGCGTTCATTTTGCAAATAAAAAAGAAAATGAAGAAAGTCAAAACAAATTTTAAAAAAAGACACAAGTTCATCTTTTTTTTACAAATAGTTTCAGATTATCTGATATAATAAAAATGTAAAAGTATTATGATGTTTTTGTTAATAAAAAGACATGCCAGACTTTTCAAAAGCAATGTCCCTCTCCCTGTATGTACTTGCCATATTAGCTCTTTGTTTTGTACTGTCATTCAGATTTTGTGCTGATTTTTTTTTTTTCTCTTTTTTACAAGAACAAGAAAATAGGACTTTTATTTTCAATACTGCTTCTGTAATTTGCTGTTGTAGAAAAAAAAATAAACAGCAAAAGCCTTAAAAGCATTTGGCCTAAGTGTGGTGTGATGTTTGTTGAAAGGCACCAGAAGAGGTTTGACTTCCTAACCCTGACAGGGTAATGAACATCATTACAGCAAGAACATCATATTCATGCTTCAAAAGCAATGGAAAATTATCATTTTGAATTTTTTAAAATTAATTTAATTAGCAATAATGCAAGGTGTTTTAAATTTAGATGTTATCACATTTTTAGAATTTTGTTGTTCTGCACATTTCAATAAGACATATGGACTGAAACTTGCTCTAGCAGTGGCTGATCTGACAGTTAAAGGGTAAACAATGTTGGCTCTGATCTCAGGAATTCCATCAAACTCTCCTGGAGTGGAATTTTACTTTTTGTGGATTAAATGTTGCAGAAAGGCAATTTATGCATCCATTTAGTCTAATAAAATATTTTCATTTGCACTCAGATCACTCCAGTAACATCTCTGAGTTGAGGATCTTCACTTTAAAGGATGAATAAAAGGGGTAACGGGAGTATTATTGATGGGCTCATCAGCTGAAGTTTGACCAAACAGCAGGATTTCACCTTGTACAATTTGTCTTTTTACTTAGGCAAAGGCTAATGACAGAGAAGTGACAGAAAGAGAAACAACCAAAATATCTTCTTGTCCATTTTAATTTATAATCAAGTTCATCATGAAGGACATCCAAGTGTTTCCTATGAATGATGTTTCAAGTGTAGGTCAGATTATTTGTGTGTTTCACTGATTCTGAGATCCTAAACAGCCACATTAGGCTCAACAATGAGGGTCTTTAAGGATCCATTTCTTCAGCTCTTCTAAAGCTGCTTCATCTAATCATCTTACATTGCAGGACTCAGAATTCATTGATGATTAATCAGTGAAACAGCACAAGATATCAATCTTTCATTTGAGTGGTAAAATTTATTATTTTTATGTAAATTGATTAATCAGAATAATCAAAATTGTAATTAATTTTTAATATTTAGATTGTAAAATATTGTGTTAAAGTAACTTTTCAAAGACCCTACATTATTAAGTTTAATAATGATTATCAATCCATCCATTTTCTGTAGCCACTTAGTCCTCCACAGGGGGTCGTGGGGGAGCTGGTGCCTATCTCCAGCGGTCAAGGGGCGAGAGGCGGGGGACACCCTGGACAGGTTGCCAGTCCATCGCAGGGCCACACAGAGATGAAAGAGACAAACAACCACACACCCACTCACACCTAAGGACAATTTACCAGCCCAATTAGCCTGACAGTCATGTCTTCGGACTGTGGGAGGAAACCGGAGTACCTGGAGGAAACCCATGCACGCACGGGGAGAACATGCAAACTCCACGCAGAGAGGCCGCAGAGCCGGGACGTGAACCCACGACCTCCTTGCTGTGAGGCAACAGTGCTAACCAACTGCGCCACCATGCAGCCTTAATAATGATTATGTCATGGGAAAGTAAGATACTCCCCTTTTTTATTTCTGGGATTTTATGTATCATTACATATTAAACTTTATAGGATCTTTTGTAACTAAAGTGACCAGATGGAGTATCAGAATTAGTTCTTTTATTGAAAACCTGTCTCATCTCGTCCTTCACATGTCTGCTGCCCTCTGCTGGAGGATCTACAGGTGGAAAAAGATTATTTTTTTATACCAATATTAGAATAAAGTTGATTTACTGATCAATGATCTTATAAAAAAATCTCATGAGATCATCTATAAAAGTAGGAGTTTAGCAATTTTGCAGGCCAGCAGCATACAGGTGTGTGCTAACGGGATGCCGAGGAGGAAGTAATGTCCTTAGATCCTCAGACAATGGTTAAAAGTTTTTCCAAAACAAACTGGACTCGATTAATCTACATAAACAATGTTCATTTACAAGTGGGAAACTTTTAAGACAGCTGCTGAACTTCCCAGGAGTGGAAGGTTCCAACAGATCACCCTAAAATCAGACCATAATGGTCAGAAAAAGAAAAAAAAAGAGCACCATTTCAGACCCCACAGGCCTCAGGTTAAAGAATAATGTCCTTATGAGGCCCACATATATGTTTACCCATAATGCACAGCTCCATGTTTGGAGAAATTCATTATATCAGGAGTTGATACAAGCTGTCAGCATGGAGAGCTGATGGTTTGGGTTCCCTGCAGTCACTGAGTCAACCATGAACTCAAGTATTCTAAAGTATTCTATAGAGTCTGATGTGAGTCCATCTGTCTGACAGCTGGTTGGACCAAACTGGGTCATAAAACAGATCAATGACCCCAAACACAGCAGCAGATCTACAACAGAATGACTGAAAAAGATGTTGCACTGGTTCCGTCCCAGACCAGACCAGACCATGAATGAAATGCTGTGGTGGGACGTTCAGAGAGCTGAGCAGAAACAAATGTCTACAAACCTTATGAACACATAACTAAGTCCACAGGGTCAAATTAGAATGATTTCAGAATCTGGAAAAATCATTTTTATTATGTTTTGATATCTAAAACTCTCAAATTGAAAGTGCCTGGACTTTCTGTAGTATATCCATAACAGTATATTATAGTAATAATAATACTACAAATATATAGTAATAATATTTACTTCTGTTTCTGAAAATGATTTTGTAGGTTGTTTATTTTTCAGGTAAGTTCAGTGCACACATTGACATTTAAATGTATTGTCCCAAAGGGGAAATTCTGCAATTGCTTCACAGAGATGGACAGAACAACACAACAGTTAATATCCTTCACTCACACTTTAAACAGCACCCTCCCTCCACCATCGCACAAGTATGATCCCACTCAGCGTGGTCAAATTAAGTCATTGTGACAAAAATGTGTTCTACCAATTTATAAGAATCAGTTTTGTCTGCAGGAGGGAATTTAATCATTTTAATTATTTAGGGAGTGGCTTCTGCTTTACATGTGTTTTACAGCCTTTTACTTTCCCAGGTCTAGTGAAATACATTTCAGCAGATAACATACAGTCTATGACTTAATTAAAACTATTATTTAAAGATTTTAAATCGTTAAGGTTTCCTAATAAAAGGCCTTTTCATTTAGGCTTTCAGAGCAGAAATATGCAGTTCTCTTTTAAACCACTAGATGTCACTTGATGGAAACAAACTCATTTCATTTCTGGCCTCTTGGCCTCACTGGGTCAGATAAATAGAGATTTGTTTATAAAAGTATAACTAAATCCTCAAAGCTTTAAAACTTTAAATTGTGTACAAAACTAACAAATACATGTTGAAGGAAAAGATAATGTTCCATAAATACATTACAGTGATGAAAAGCATCTGTTTACATCTGTAGGTTTATTTTTTGTTATTCCAAGATATATTTATTTATTATTTGTTTTTATATCAGCTTCTCCTGGCTGAGCATCTTAGCTACAACTTAACAGGATATGGTCACATGTTTCTGTCTGGGTTTTGAGACAATCTCTATCTCCATCACTGACTACTTCCTGTTGTTTAATCCAAATAAACATCATTTCTGTCCTTTTCGTTCACTTCACACATGATTCGCTCACTTACAGCAATGTGTTCATTTTTATGATTCACATCAGTTAAATGAGAGCTTCATCCGGCTCTGCCACAGGGTATTCTGTGTTCTCTGGAAGAATGTCCAGAAATAAAAAGCACAGGATTTTCATTTTGTTTTGTAAAATATTGCAATTTTAACAACTACTGACAAAAAAATAAACTTTATAAAATACAAAAATCAAGTAAGTGTGAAGCACCCAACCTCTTTAAGCAGATTTAGAGTTTTTACTGACCGTTGGAGGAGTCCTCCGTGGGACACAAGGACACAAAGAGCTGCAAATCCCCAGAGACTAAACAGGATTCAAGGAACTTCCGGTTCCAGTAGTTTGTTTTCTCCTCCATTATTTCCACTACGTTCTCAGAGCAGAAGAGGTGATAACTTTCCACTAAGTTTAAAGCAAATAAAACCCTACTGGCTGGATTATTTACACAGAAACAGATCCAGAAGGTTATTTATAGTTTCTAAAGCTGTGGAAAACAAAAGTGTTATGAATAATGCTTTAACAGCCACACCAAGGAATCAGGGAACGTTGTATTCATTTATTTTGCTTTTTTGTTGTTGTTGTTGTTGCTCATTTGGTGTATTAAGGGTTATAATTAGGGTGCTTAACATCCTCAGAAATACTTGAAGTTCTAGCTAGTATTTTCAATCTTTTGAAAGTGCTTGAACTTTAAATAAAGTCCTTGATAGTACTTGGAACTGTAACTTAGGTTTAATTTAGCATTGTAATGTTGTGATGTTGATTTTTATGAAATGGAATTTAACCCTCACACTGTCCTTAGTTTTGGGCCTATGGAGTTTTCTATTCATTTGGGGTCAGTTCGTCCCCATAAGACAGTGCGTGGGTTAAATAATCATTTTGTGCATATTTTTAGTGTTTAGATACGTGTTTAGTGTGCAAATTATCAAAGTGCATGAAAATCTTGAAAACTTGGAAGTGTTTGAAATTTGATTTTGACTTTTAGGCTCAGTCAGCAAATTATAAATGAATGGTAATGAACAAGTTACTCTAAATTATAATAAATGTAAATGCCAGCCACCCACTGCACACTGTCATCAACAACCAGGAGTCTGTTCAGTAACAGGTTGCTCCTCCTTAAGTCCAGAACCAACAAGCTCAAGAACTCCTTTGTCCCACACGCCATCAACCTTTATAACTCCTCACTGGGGGGAGAGGGACGGGTAACAGGAGGAGGACAGAGAGGAACAGAAATAATGATCAAACATGACTGGATAATCAACATTACTGTGCAAAAGACTCAATTAGTGCAATAACTGTGTATGTACTGTGCAAAAGACTCAATTAGTGCAATAACTGTGTATGTACTGTGCAAAAGACTCAATTAGTGCAATAACTGTGTATGTACTGTGCAAAAGACTCAATTAGTGCAATAACTGTGTATGTACTGTGCAAAAGACTCAATTAGTGCAATAACTGTGTATGTACTGTGCAAAAGACTCAATTAGTGCAATAACTGTGTATGTACTGTGCAAAAGACTCAATTAGTGCAATAACTGTGTATGTACTGTGCAAAAGACTCAATTAGTGCAATAACTGTGTATGTACTGTGCAAAAGACTCAATTAGTGCAATAACTGTGTATGTACTGTGCAAAAGACTCAATTAGTGCAATAACTGTGTATGTACTGTGCAAAAGACTCAATTAGTGCAATAACTGTGTATGTACTGTGCAAAAGACTCAATTAGTGCAATAACTGTGTATGTACTGTGCAAAAGACTCAATTAGTGCAATAACTGTGTATGTACTGTGCAAAAGACTCAATTAGTGCAATAACTGTGTATGTACTGTGCAAAAGACTCAATTAGTGCAATAACTGTGTATGTACTGTGCAAAAGACTCAATTAGTGCAATAACTGTGTATGTACTGTGCAAAAGACTCCATGATGTGCAATACTGCATAATTTCTCTTTTTGGATTTATGTGTATTAGTATGAACGTGCATATAAAATATACTCATACCATCTGAATACACACTGTAAACTTCTCGTTTATAATACATAAAGTGCCCATATTACAGTATCATCATCAAGATCTGCTGTAAAAATTGCTGCTCTGTTTCATTTTGTCCAATTTACTCTGATCTTCTCATACATTGTCTCCATTCTTGTTCACTATAGTTTATAGTATCTTAGTTACCGGTACTACTTTTTTCTATTTTTAATGTTAAGTTCACTGCTGTGGCTCAGCATTTAACCCCAAAGTTACCTCCTGCCCAAATGGCAGCCCACGGCTCCTCATGGATGGGTCAAATGCAGAGAAATCATTTCCAGTTGTTGTTGTTGTTATTATTATTATTATTATTATTATTATTATTATTAATACAACCTGCAATAGTATAGCATGGCCCTAATTGCTCTCCATTTCTAAAGTGATTTCAAGTTATTCTTGTTTACTTTTTATTATTATTAATATTAGGGACTAAAATGTGCTCTACCAACAGCTGACCTGTCAGTTAATGGATTCATATTATAAATGTATATTCATTTTATTCATATAATATACCACTTACTCATATAGCATACATATATTCATTTTGTTTAGTGAAAAGTTAATCTAAAAACAGACGGTGAAAACTTAGAAATGTTCGAACTAACTCTTTTATGTTTAATGTTTTTTCATGAAGTAGAAGAAGTTGTTGATGATGATGAATTCTAACTGCTGTAGCGTTAGTCAGAAAAGTGAGCAGCATCTGTATAAATAGGCATTTACATTAGTGGGGGTGCCGAGCAGTGACGTGCACGCGAGTTCAAGTTAGAAAAATTGCAACAACTTTTAAACGGAAACCATAGACCTCAACTTTCAAAATAAAAATAAAACAAACGCCATCTTCCAAATAAACGCAGTGTGCTTTGTTCTAAGTCAGTTAATATTCTAGCTGTAACTATTTTCTTCTTTGAATTAGCTTTAATAATCCCATTTAGAGCTTTTGTACAGTTAAAATTTTTAAATGTATTATTTCACATTGACTTAATGTAAATTCATCATTTCTTAACCCTTGACCAATTGATCACTTATGCATGCTTTCAGTTTTGATTTGCAGCCTGAACCTTAAACTTTACAATTTTTTAAAGTACTCTTCTTAACATTTTCAACACTGAAATGTATAAACATAAAAAACTTGTCTGAATAATAAACAAATTTGAAATAAAAAATGAAAAATATAACATAATTTAAAATAAAAAACAAACATTTTTACATTTTATTAAAATACGTAATAAATATAAATAAATATATAATAAATATAATAAATAATAATATATAATAAATATAAACATAAAATATGTTAAGTAAAAAATTAAGGCAAAAAGTTCAAAGGTTTAAAAAGTAAACCAAATTAATTAAATAAAAAGAAGATTTTAGCAACAAAGAAACAACCCAGAAGTTAAAAAGTACCAACATTTAGAAACATAAACACAGATCTGGGCTCATGTCAAGCTGATGAGTTTTGTTGTGTGGAGTGTCAGACAAAATTTATTTAGTAGCCTACGTAATTCATTCTAATTATGTTTTAGATAACTCCTATAAAAAAAAAAAAGATGAACAAAGCAACTGTAAACCTGAGGACTGAGGTAGGAGATGAACCTATACATTAACGGGGTATACTTATCAAGTAATAAGATTATGTTTTAAAGAACATAGAAACCAAATCTGACTCTACAACTACGTTGTAGTGTCCTGCCAAAGTTCAAAACAACACTTGCTAAAAGGCCCATGAACAGGAAAAAGTAAACATCATCACAGGACCCACAACAAAAACCCATTAGAACTGTGAACACAGAAAATAAAGAAATACAACTATTTGAGTAAACCTTTATTTTGAAATCGCTAACAGGAAGTGTTATGGCTGCTGAATGCCTGGAACGTCAGAGCTCGTCTCCTCTTTACCCTGTTTTAGACTCTCGGACGCTGCAGGAATACCGCTGTCTTTCCAATCTCCACATTCCCAGTTTGGACTTTCATATTAAACGCGGTACACGTTTGTCCCACCGGGAGAAGTTGGCGGTAATGATCGTAAGGAGAAACCTGTGAGTTACCGGAGGATAAGTGGCCCCGGCCGGTGCCAACGGGGCAGACAGCAGCAGCGTAGCGGGTCATTACCGGGAGCTAGCCGCTCCTGTATGTTACCTACCTCGGATATAACATCACAGCGGCGAGGTAAAAAAAAAAAAAAAAGCCTCTTTTCTCACTTATTTTGCTATTGTGTATAACTTGTCAGTGTTTTTTATACATGTTGGAGTAGTTACACCGTTAGCAGAACACAGTTCTGAATGGCTTTTAGTCGCTTCTGAACTGGAGCTCCATTCCCTATGATGGGAGTTTATTCTCAGGATGTTCGGATCACTAGAGGATAAAGCGAGTTGTAACTTTAACTTTTTTAAATGAACTCGTTGAAATATTTCGAAATGTTAAGCTTCAACTACTGAGCGTCATTTGGGGTTATGAAAAGAGCACTTTCTGTTGTTGTAAAAAACAAAACAAAAAAGGAAATGTATTTTTTACATGCTTAAAGATTTTTTAATTTATTTTTATTACAATTTTCTCAGTGTTTTCATAGTATTTTCAAGGAAGTGCTGGAATCTTCAATGAAAGTACTTGAAACTAGAGAAGCACCAATATTCACTCACTGGTGATCGAAATCGGCCAACGATCAGCTGATCTGAAGCGCAGATTTTCCTGATGAATTCACAACCTCTTAGGCTCAGTTCTCACAGCAGGATTTCAAAACATGAGCGACCCCACACATGGCGATAAAAATCATGGATATCATAGATTTGGTCCAACAGAGTGTGGTGTGTAGCCACATACAACACACCACACACTAATCACAAACATTCCCAGGGCTAATGCAAAATCTCGCAAAACCTCTCAAGATCAAACGTGACTTTTTAGTTAACATTTTGGATTCAAGTTGCTCCTTCTGTCACCTCACTTTCTGATTGGCTACATGTCACATTCAACAGGCTGCATGTTCCTCTGTCCTGGGGAACACCACACTCTGATTTCCATCCACACAGCAGGAAGTTTATCTATGGAGCCATTATGATAATCGGGGCATCCTTAGAATCGTTGAAGCGGGAGACTCGGGTCGAAAATCAGATTACCGGTAATTACCGGTATCTTTATCTTGCCGTGTTGAACCAGGTCTTAAACTCTTCTTCACACAAATAGATCTTCCATGGAAAAGTTTTTATTTGGAGAATGATAGTTTTCAAGTTAATCAGATATACTTCAAAAAATGCATTCTGTTAATTCTAATGTTTAAAATGAATCTGATTCATATCAAATCTTTATCAGGTCACAACTGAACAAAAATCAGTAATCTGTGTCTACCTTCAAAATAAGAGTCAGTGCATTTCTAAAATCTGTTGATGAAATCAATTATGACATAAAAACATTTATTCTATGAGATGAGGAAGAGAAAAACCATTCTCAGCATATATGTTTTGTTCATGTGTAAAATCTTCACATTGTAATATGACTGTAAAGCACCTTGTGATTTATATCTAGAAAGGCACTAGATAGATAGACCTAACTGAGCAGATGCAACAGGCTGCTCTTTCATAAGAAAAGACTTCAACAAGTGATCTTGCATGATTTATTCACATTATTTTGGGATCACGTCACATGAGGGGCTGGCAGCCCACAGGAGAGGAGAGAGTTTGAAATGTCTTGTGTGAGCTTGTGCTGCTACTAGGTCCAGTCCAGTCAGGTGAGGATGCTGGCAGGTTGCTGTTCCTAGCAGCGACCTTCTTCCTGCTGTTTCATCTGAGGAGAAGTGTGGGTGGATGAAAGGCTGATGACTCCACAGGGTTTAATCAGGAAATGGAGGCAGGGACAGAGAGAGCGGAGGGATGTCAGAAGGAGATATGGAAGACAAGCAGGGGGCGGAGGAAGGACAAGGGGGAGAAGAGGGGGAGGAACGCTGATTGAGGAGGAGGAGGGTAAATGTAGGACACTTTGGGTTGAGCTGATGGGCAGCAGCGGAGCCAGTGGCCACCAGCTGAATGGCCCCCCGGCCCCCCAGGGAACAGCTGCTACTGCAGGAGCCGTAGCTGATTTATGAGGCCACTTACAGAGAGCCACGCCTAGGACTTCTGTGGACATCGAACATGAATGTGTTTGTTTCTCTGTCACTGTGTAGCGTGCGTCTGATGTGCAAATCTGCCACCTTAAGAGGGAAGTGATGAATGTGCTTGTTGCATCATGTGAGCGTTCTCCGTTCCTTTGGGACAGAAGTGATGAATGAATATGGTTGCTGTAGGGGGAGATTCTCAGGCTCTGAGGTGTGAAGTGGTAGCCTGGTATACTAGACCGTCAGTTCTGCTCTGCAGAATATATCCACATATATAATCTGGTTTACCAGGCCACCCCCCCTGTCTGCTCCCAAAAGGGCTGTTTTCTGTCATTTATTACACTGTGATCCTCAGGTCCATCCAGTTAGCTCTAACCAGCAGAATCACTGACAAAATCCAAAACCAGAGGATATTATATCTATTAAGAAAAAAAGTCTTCAAAACTACGAGGCCTTTTGTGAAGAAGTTTTAGACCCCGAATTTACCGTAATAACTGGTTGTAACACTCCTGGTGGCAACAACTGGATCCAGCGTTTGTGAGTGGTAATGAGTTTCTCACATCGCTGTGAAAGAAATTTGCTCCACTCTTCAAAACATAATATTATTTTACTTAAGCCATATTGAAGGGTTTTCTAGCATGAACAACCTGATTAAGGTCAAAGGTCAGAAAAAATCTTCTTCAGGATTTTCTGGTAGAGGTCATAATAATTCATGGTTCCATCCATTACAGCAAGTCAATCAAGTCCTGAAGCAGCAAAGCAGCCCCAGTCCATCACACTACCAATGTTTGACTGTCGGAATGATGGTGTTTTTCTGAAATACAATGTTAGTTTTACTCCATATGGAACGGGACACACAGTTTACAGAAAGTTCCTCTTCTGTCTCTTCAGTCCATAGAATATTTCCTCAGTGGTTCTGGGGTTCATCAAGATGGTTTTTTTCTGCAGAGGATTTTTGGCCCTGCAACTCTCCCATAAATGCTGCCCCCCCCCCCCCCCCCCCCCCCCC